>RJWM01032565.1:0-21394 GCA_004363535.1 Dasyprocta punctata | reverse complement strand
TAAATGATATGACATGAATGCAATTGGTGTTGAGAACAATGACACCTTAGCCATCTTTCTTTGGTTGTAAGTTCTGTAGGCTGTTGAATGCCTTGTACTTATTTAAAATTAAATAACTTTGTGAGAATCATTCACACCTCCATCCCATACAGTGGTAGCACATAACAGAGCTGCTTTTCACCCCAAAATTCCATGTTTTTTTTCATCTTATGAACTGGTGAAATACAAATCAGTTTATTTTGTATCCCAAAGGTAAGTGCATATGTATGCATTCATTTGGGGACTCAACCACATACCAAGGTGTATCAATAATGTAGACAACAAATGAACTGAAGTTAAGAATTATCTGTGACTTGCAAATAAATTATTTGCATGTACACTTTTGTTGATATTCATTTTTTAAACTATGAAATTTCCTCATTTCCTTTGCAAGGCTGAGCCAGAGTCTGACAGTTTGCAGTCCTAACCAGCACACACCTTTTGCCTGTAAGGGCACTGCTTTATGAGATGATAATGATCTATGAAAGCATCATACTGACCATGGTTTATTTTATATGGTTACTTGGCAGCTTATCCACTTTAGAGAGATGTGTAAAGAGGCTGAATTAAACTAATGGCGTAGCATACAAGTATGTTTTGTTTCTTATACTTTTTTTGTGTAAAAGAGTAAATACGCTTCTCTTTGAGGGTAAAGGGGATTGCAGTAAATGAAGCTACGCAGAGAACTTTTTTTTTTTATTTTGGTGGCATCGGGGATCGAACTCACAACCTCATGCTTGTCAGACAGGCGCTTAAGCCACTGAGCCAAACTCCCAGCCCTAGTTTTCTGAGGCAGGGTCACACTATGTAGCTCAGTCTGGCCTTGCGCTAGCGTTGTAGCCCAAGCCGGCCTCGAACTCACAGTGTTCCTCCTACCTCAGCCTCCAGAGTGCTGGCATTAAAGACGTGCACCACCACGCCCGGCAGGACTTTTGAAATATTTGTAAACTTTCTTTAAAAAAAACTGATCACAATATTAAGATTTCATAAAACTAAGTGATGAAGCCGGGCGTGGTGGCGCATGCCTTTAATCCCAGCACTAGGGAGGCTGAGGTAGGAGGAGCGTTGTGAGTTCCAGGCCGGCTTGGGTTACAACGCGAGCACAAGGCCGGCCTGATCTACATAGTGTGAGCCTGCCTCAAAAAATTAGACCAGGAATTTGGCTCAGTGGTTTAAACGCCTGTCTGGCAGGCGCAAGGGGGTGAGTTCAATTCCTGGTGCCATTAAAAAAAAAAAAAAAAAAAAAAACCTAAGTGTTATATTATGTATGGTCTTCTCTATCATTATGTGTTCCTATTTGCTTAGATATTTTATTCTAAGAAAAGCCTCAACAAAAGCCTCCCAGATGTTGAAAAAACAAAATCTGAGGTTCTCAATTTTGTGCTTATCTTGTTTTGGCTCACTGCTGTCTCAGCCCTCATTCCTCTAACTTTGGCCTTTGCAGAATTACCAAGGAACTTACTGCTCATGAAAGACATAAGGTGCTAAATTGTACCAGTCTGTATGCTCCAAAATTGTGGCTGCTCTACTTGAAACTCTGCCCCAGTCTAAAAATCTTATTCCCATTGTGAAACTTCGGGTATCACCTCCTCTGTGGGGGTCTCTGTGACCCTTCCAAATAGAATGAAAGAACTCACATCTCTGCATTGTCTTTGCACTTTCAATAAATGTATTAAGCATTTTGCTAATGTATATTTGTCTGCCACAGGCAATGAGCTAAATTAGAAGTATCCACTCCTATCACTGCCTGGCACAAAATTTTAAAATTTTTACTAGGTTATTATTTTTCATTTAAGTTTTAAAGTAATATATTCCCCTTTAAAAATCCCAGTACTTTAGAAGTGTGTAAGATGTGTCATCTTTCCTATTCCCAACATCCTATAACCATTTCCATGGCTAGAATTTGCTTATTTATGTTTCTAGAAGCAGTCTTTGCATATACTAGGATATAAGTCCAAGCATATAAACAACTCATGAATACATAAGTCTTCATGAATACTTTAAACACAAATGGGAAGTATACACTCCATGTTCTGCATCATGGTTTTTAAAAAAGAAAACAGTAACTACACTAAGAGAGACACTATTCTTAAAATCTGTGTTATATCCCATACCATAATTCAGGGTGACTTGAGAAGGAAGTAGCACTGGGTATAAATAAGACTGTAGAATATAGAGGTTTATAAACTGGAGAGCTCTACGTTCATTAGTTGAGAAGAACAACCCCAGGGATCACTTAGTTCAGGGGCCAAAATATCCTCCAGAATTTCTCTCCTTCAGTCTGCTTGGCATTCCATGGTATCAGCTTAATCTTTGCTGGCTTTCCTCATGGAAAGCAAACTGATATATATGGTGTGGCTTTCACACTGAAAAGCCACAAATCACTGAGAAAAACAGGAGAATGCATGAATCTCTTTATCCCCACTAATGCTAGGTTTTGTCACTGAATCACAAAAAGCATATTCTTATTGCATTTTGTTGATGGAACCCTTGAACTATATTTGGCACCTTATTGTACAAGTCAGAGATGATGTCAATAAATAAGGTTAATAGTTTGATAATGGAAGTGAAAAGTTGGGTGGAAGGGAAATTATAAGGAACTAGAAAAGTTTTTTTTTCAATTTGAATTGCGGATAAGAGGAAGTGTGTAAGACACAAGTAATGTAGGGTGGTATAGTAAGAGAAAAAAATCTCAGATGAAAAAGTCTCTTTTCTTTGCCAGTTGATGCTCCAAACATTTCCATAAGAGATCTGACCTTCATTTCCTATCTGGTTTTTATTAAAATGTTGATGTATTTTGAAAAAAGTAACATTGTGTTTCATTGTATGTTGAGGATGGTTTTTTACAGTGAATTAAACACCAGACGATAGGGAAGGAGCAATGATAACAAGTGAACACATATGGTGGGGAGGACACTTGGGGATGAGAAGTGACCTATCAGGAAGGGAGTATTTCTAGTCACAAACTAGGTGAGAAATGGTTTTGCCTGAAGTTGGAGCAGGAACATCTAGTCCATGAAACAGTCAAGATAGAGCTTAATTCAATTCTACCCAAAGACCAAAGATGTCATTCCAGATAGATGGTAACTGGGTCTGGGAGCTAGAAAAGTTGAGAGAGGATGGAACTCAGGGTTCTCTGAGTGAACTCTGGATGAAAAAAAGACAGAAAAAAGAGAAAATTTCACATTATTTCTGCACATGGATATAGACAGACAAATTGAAGCTGTCATAGTCAATTTAATTATATACTCTCACACTCCTACACACACAGAGGCGAATTTGGGACCCTCGAGCAGCATAATTAGCTAATAATGTTAGTAATAACAAGCTAAACTGTAACTGAGAAACCTCTCCAGGGAGGATGAAAGGCAGTACGCACTCACAGTTAAACCAGAATAGATCTAACTTTCCTACCAAGTGCTGGGTGTGGGCCCGGCCCCAGGCAGTGAAACACACTCAAGTAGCTACCTGTAAGCAAGTTGCAATGCTTTCCTCTACGATACAGGCATGTCTGGAGAACTAATAAGACGGTATCTGTGAGGAGTATCTCTTCTGAAGAGATGCCACAAACAAACCTCATGTAATGTTGGTATCATCCAGTGACTCAATCAGCAGAAGTATACCTAAGCCTGCAACGGTGAAATTCAGGAACATCCACCACCACAGTAACTGAAACTCAGGGCTTGAATTTGGTGGACTGAAGTTCATCATTCCTTAGGGCTCTCATCCATTTCCCCCGGGAGCATCTTTCCAAGGCAAACCTTCACAGTTCTGCTATGTCCTCTCAGCCGGCCCCAGGAGCACAGCTGAGTTGGGCATAGACAGAGAAAAATCTTCCATCCCCAAAGAAGGGGGAGCTGTCTGAATATGACTAATCACAACACCGCGGCCAAGTGGCTGTGAGCACAGGGGAAATTACAGGGATGCGTACAGGATACAAAGGTCAGTTGGCGACTGTGTTGGCAGTCACGGCTTTGCATCAAAAGTGCAGCAAGCAAGTAGCTGCTAATACTCCAACTACTGCTTCTCACCTGCTGGGACGGGGAGACAGCTCCACACTCCTTACAAATCTTTTCCTGCATTTTCCTTCCAAAATGTGTGTGTGTGGTGTGTGTGTAGTGTGGGAGTTCTTATAAAATCTGAACGTGAAACATTATTCATTACAGTGGTCTCATCCTTATCCATGGCTTTGCTTTCCATGGTATCACTTACAGTGATCATAATTCTTAAATATTAAATGGAAAATTCTAGAAATAAGTGGTCCGTCAGCTGTAAGTTACATGCCTTTCTGAGTAACGTGGTGGTGCATCACACTCTCCTGCTTTGCCCTGCCCGTAAGGTTGGGTCACCCCTTTATCCAGCATTTTCTCGCTGTACACACTGTCTGCTTGGGAGTCGCTTAGTGACTCCACTGGTGACCAGGTTGACTGTGCGGTATCTAAAGAGCGGGACAGGGGGATGAAGAGAAAGAGCATGGCGCTTTTATTACAGTGTATTTTTGTAAATGCCTTGCTTTATCGTTATTGTTACTCTCTTACTGTGCCTAATTGGTAAGTTAAACTTAGTCATAGTTACATATGCACAGGAAAGACATAGAGTGTATAGTGTGTATACTACATCCATGGTCTCAGGCACCCAGCGGAGTCTTGCAAAGTATCCTGTGTGAATCAGGAGCGAGTATTACATAGTCAAAATGCAAGCATTCAGCACTCATTCCTTCAATCATTCCTTCATGCTTTTGCTCACTCAGTGACAAATTACTGTGTACTTGTTTTATATCAGACTTTGTTAGAGGCATGGATAAGATCATGTTGTCATGATGTTAATACCCTTATAGGGGAGACACATTGGGAAACTGGTCAGTACGGCATAGAAAAATCATTGCACTGATAGTTATGTCCAGGATGCTATAGGAAGACACAGCTGGGGACTATGGGTCTGCTTGTGGCTGTGTGATGTATAAGGCTGTTGTGTGTGTGTGTGTGTGTGTGTGCGCGCGAGGGGGCTGTGGAAATGTGGAGGACGGAACTCAAAAGAAGTTTCTCAACCTGGAAATTCTTTAGTTGTGCTGTGGGAAGTGAATAAAATTTATTCAATTGCAGAAAGGCCCACAAAATGTACAAGGCTGTTTGTGCACAGGCCCAGTGGTGTGAAAAACAGAACCAAGACCAACCAGTGCTTCTGAGTGACTGGAATATTCAGTGCGTGTGAGACAGGTTGGGAGATGAAGGTGGAGAATATGAGAGATTTTGCCTAAAACACTAAGGAGTTTGGATTTTACACTGCCAGTGACAAGGTGGAAAGGGCACTGCAATCATTTAAACATCATTCTGATGATACAGAGATGTGTTGGAAGCTGTCATCTGAGGCAATAATCAATTAGGAGGGTGCTATTTTAATCCGGGTAAGAAGAGAAGGATGCCCCAAGGATGCAGCCATTGTAGGACTGGAAGGAAAAAGAAAGATGCAAGAGAAGCGTAGAAAGTGCCGCAGGTAGACACTTCCAGAGCATCACCGGTGGAGGGAGCCAGGTCAGAATGACTGCCACGCTTCTGCTCTGGACAGCAGAGTTAAAGTGGTGTCTTTACCTGAGATTCTAAAGCGGATAGAGAGGAAATCCGTGGAGTGAAAACAATAAAGTGAGCATGACGTATTAGTAGGTGTGTGAGTTAGGCGAGGGTTGACACATGCCATAGAAATCCCCTCAGCCTTCTTTTGCGTTATAATCTGCATTATAATTTAGTTGCACTCTAGTTTTTTGCATTATAATTTAGTATGCTAAAACCGTGAATATCAGAAGGCTACTGAACAGAAGGACACAGTATAAATTGAGAAAAGGAGTAAGGAGAAAACCACGCATAGTTAGTAAGAATGGTACTAAGCACGTTATGGCTTATAGAGTTACCCAGAGAATGTTCCCTAAAGGCCGCATGCATGCATAGGCAGGGTCTTTGGAAGGTTGTTAGACGGTGGGGTCTGGTGAGAAGAGGTGGGGTCATGGGGGCACAACCTGGAAGGGTTTCCCTTCCCCAGCCCCTTCCCTGTCTCTGCTTCCTGGCCAGCGTGACCTGGGCAGCACTCCTCCTCCTGCCCCTGGGCTGTGCATTGTCTGCCCTGAAGTCAGCCGGCCATGGACTACAACCCTGAGCCAAAATAAGACTCGTTTCCTGTAAGTGGTGGGTGTGTGGTATTGTGTCTCCAAGACGAGAAAGTGACTGGGACACAAGCAGAGATAGGAGAGTATATCATGGCCATTAAGAAGCAAAATCAGACAGATGGAGGGAAAGGCAGAAAGGATTCTGCAATGTTTGGGGTATGGTTTGAGTGTGTGTCCCAGGGTTTATGTCTTAGAGGCTTGATCCTGAGTGTTGTGATGTGTGACATGGTCAGACCTTCGAAAGGTGGGGCTTCCTGAGAGCTACTCATGTCCCCGGAGGAGCTGCCCTTGGAGGGCTTTAAGGAACTCGCACAGGACCCCTGCGCTACCCTGAGTTGTTATAAAAGCCTGAACAAACTCTTGAGTTTCTCTGGCTTCTTATTTCAAAATGGAATTTAGTTCTTCCACATGACATTCACCATTGTGTCATCATCTGCCGTGAGGCCCAGTGCCATGCCCTTGGACCGCCCGAACAGTGAGCTGAAGAAGCCTCTTCTCTTCATAAAGTTACCTAATCTCAGGTGCTTTATTACAGACATGAAAAATGTGCTAATACTAGTTCTTGCAAAAGCTAAGAAAGTTGTTTTGGTGGATGAAATGGTTAAGAATGCCTAATTCTGCCAAGCAGTCAAAAAAAAGTCTCATGGACATTGCAGAGGTCCTTGGTGACCATTACTAGAATAGTTTCATTAAACTGGTGTAAATCGGGATGCCAACCTGTGTACCGCGTAGATATGGTGGAAGGACAAAGGTGAAAAGACAGAGATTGTAAGTTGTAGATACTAGAATAAGCTCCTCATCTTGTCTCTGAAATGTGTGTGTGTGTGTATATTATATATATATATATATATATATATATATATATATATATATATATCTGAGATTGTACATAACAATTATGATGTAAAAGAGAAGTTGGTATTATTGTATTGATCCACAAAATATGACAGGTAAATGTAGGGGACCACCTCTAAGATTGTCCACAATGATTCTTACTTGCAAGTTCTCATGTCCTTGTATTAGTGCTTCCCATTAAGTGTGGCTAGAATTAGTGTTTTATTGCCAGAAATAGAGACTACTGAGATTAACAAAAAGACTGAAGCTTTCATTATAGGGTACATTCTCTCTCTCTCTTTCTCTTTCTCTCTCTCTCTCTCTCTCTTTCACACACACACACACACACACACACACACACACTAAAGTTTTCATGTCACAAAGCAGGCTATGGACAGGCCCACATGGCAAAGAACTGATGTGTACAGCCAACAGCCTGCGAGAACCTGAGGCCTGCCAGACCACAGGGGTGTAAACTGGTGACCTTGGGAGCTCATCCTGTCCCATTCAAACCTGCACCTCAACCAACACCTTGACTGCAGGTTTGTGAGAGGCTCTGAACCAGGGGCACTCAGCTAAACTACACCAGTATTCCTGACACCCAGAAATTGTGAGATGACACATGTGTTGTTCTAGTCCATTCAGTTTTGGTGTAATTTGTTAGACAGCAAAAAATAGCTATAACACAGGATAAAACCTTTAGTACTTGTGCACAGAGAGCCTTTCCCAGTCCTTGCCTCAGTCTGAGAAGTTTATATTTGTAATCCCATGGAAAAGTTACTGGAATTCTAGCAAGTTAATTCCAATCTACCACCTCTAGTGCAAACCACAGCAAGAATAAAGACGCTAAAACATATTTATAGTTGTGGGGAGCCAAGGGTCCTAAGTCTGGCCAGGATGAAGGTTCATTGGAACAAAGGCTTCTCAAGGCCCAAACTGGGTTTTATTGATTCGTGAGGAAGGGCGTGGCTTGTGATGAGTGACTGTGAGAACGGTGGGAGTACGTGAGCGCTGTGGGCTGGGCTAGGTGGGAGGCCTGAGATCACCTCTGCAACATGCAGAGCGAAGGATATGCAGAAAGACCAATCTGCATTGAGGTAGCATCTAATGTTTTGGGTGCCCAGTGCTTCAGTTCTGATGTGCAGACTTTTCTTCCCTGGGAAGTCATAGCCTCTGATCTTGAGGCTCCAACCCAGTTGACAGCCCTGGAGCCACGGATCTTCAGCAAAGATTACATCTCAGCACCTCAGTCAGCCCTACTGACATTGCTCAGAGCCCACTGAAGGGATGAGGAGATGGCCCAGCCTATCAGTACGTGGAGACAGGGCCGGTTTAGCCAAAGTGGAGATAATTGCTCTTTGCTCAGGGAGAGGTCTAGGTAGTCTTCCACACTTGTGTTTATTGGAACGGTTCTTCTCCATCTTCAAATGTGCTGGCAGCCATACTCTCCACCTTGAGTGACTGTATTGTTCTACTGAGATATTTTAGGGACACAGTCCACCCTACCATGACTTCAATACAAAGCAATACATTTTCCTAATCAAAAATCAACATCAATTGCTCAGATTTGAGGATTTTTTAACATTTCTATCACACGTGTGTTCGGTAATAATTGAAAGTTGGGAATGCAGGAGAGGTCATTGTGGTTCATTCATTCCCCATCAGCCAGGCGAACAGAACCCAGCCATGATCTCCTTGTCTTCCTAGTGATTAATTCATCACTCCATCTTCCCACCCTCTACCTTCTTCAGCTGGCATCTGATGCTCTGTGTTTACTAGACTCAGAAATGCCATGTCTTCTAATCCTCCAATCCTCATGTATAATCCTGTGTTCAACTCAACTGTTTCTTGATTGTATTGGATGTTATCACATCCTATTGACTGCCTGGAGTCTGCTGTGATCTCCAGAGAGTGTTCATCCTTTTGTAATTAACAGCTTATTTGATTCAATGGTAACTGAGGTCAGGCTGTGTGTATTTTACCATTCTGAGTTTGCAAGGGTATTTGCCTTCCCCTTTGATATCTTTATTTTAATTAGTTCTGAGATTTGTGTCTGTTATCCACAGGATGTGGAGTGTGAGTTATTTTAAATATTTCTCTCCTCATTAATATAGTCTGTGAATATTCCATTCACTCCTGAAAGATGCTATGCCACCTTTACTGAGCATTTCACTTATTTTTATTTTTATTTTTATTTCTTGCCTCAACTCCACCTCCTTCCCATCTCCTCAACAAATTGTCTGTTTGCGTACTGTGAAGCAGACCTTGAAAAGCCCTAAGTAATCTCTCCCAGCTAGAAATGAAAATAAATATCTGGTCATTAAAAACAAATCATGTGTGTGTAGTCTACAATTTGTATTTGCATGTTCTGAAACACAAAAATGTAACATGAATAAGTCGATTGGTTTTGGTTAATATTCACCAAAACTTCCTACAATTGCCTCCAGAGTCACATAGGTCAATCAATATAAAAGGCTCCATTTTGGGCATGAATGATAAAGTTTAAGAATTTTAGAAAAGAATAATAGCTCCATGTCATGTGCTGTTGGCATAAGTCATTTGGTTTAAGATTATATCTTTAATTAAAAGCTTATAGGAGAGCAATACCAATATCAGTGAAAAATCTATACCCTAAAAACATTTGCTGCCATCCAAACAACAAAATAATCTTCTTCTCTACTCCATGGAGAGCAAGATTAAATACTAATTTATTGCAGTAGGCAGTGCCATCTCTTATCTTCCATAAATTCCATGTTTGCTGTTGTTTAAGGCCAACCTGGTCATTAAAAAATGGATACACAGGTTTGCAAATGGGTGTATTTAATTTTGTGATCAATATATGTGATGATCCTATTTATAAGAAAGGCTTATCAATTGAAGCATAGGTATTTAAAAGTAGTCATGGGAAAACTGAGCCACTTAAAACTGCCTAAAAGGGAAAAAAAAAAGCTAAGCTTAAGTTGTCAGAGGAGATCAGAGTCATAATGCAAATAATCAAGTTATGAGAGCTGGCTTAATGATGGCGGTGATGACCCGATGTGCTCACTCGGGTTGCTCAGAGTGCCTGAGCTGAGAACAGCGCGATGACATTTGCATTGAAATATTTTTATGTGTTAACTTTCTGGGCACTTGTGGCATTCTACAGAGTGCCTCTCCACCGACAGTCTTCCTTCCATAATTTCAAGAACAGCAGGCACATACCTTACATTGAAATTGTGCCTTCTGTAATACAAAAGAACTATATTTCCTACTCCCATTAGTTCCCTAAATGTTGCTAACATTTGAAGGAATCAAATTAAATGCAAAGCCAATTAAAGTGTCTTGATAATTAAATAGTGTAAAACCGCTGCACCAAAATAATGGAACAAATTAGGAAATCTAGATATAGATCAAATTTACAAAATAATTTAACATATAGTAAAGGAGACACCTTCAATCAAGGAGAGTATAAAATACAGTATTTTTCTAAATGGTTTTGGAAAAAAGTGGTGCAGAATGATGAGTCTTTGTGGAATATTTTCAGGTGCTCTAATAAATGGGGAAATAGTATATTATACTTCAAGCTACTTGGAATTTCAGATGGCCTAAAAAGGAAAATGTGTAAGATCAGCCAGGTCAAGGATTCCATTTATAGACTAGAAGTTAGCCAGGTAAAGTGGCTGGCCCAGGATAATGCACCCGTGCAGATACCTCCAGAGTAGCCCTAGCGCAGTGATGGCAAACCTTGTAAAGATGAGCGCCCAGACTGCCCCAAACCCACTTACTTATCACAGAGTGCCAACACGGCAATTAAACCTGAATACTGAGGTTTTAGTTCAGATTAAAGAACTCATACAGTAACATCTTCTGTCTAAAAGAAAAAGATCACACACGTGCCATAGTTCACCACCAATGATAGTCTTGGTGCCAGATTTGCAAGTTCTGAGCCTGATGGTCCACCCTTTGAACCACACTCTTTTCAACAACAATTTTAGTCATCCATTGCATGGCTTTTGGTTAATGTTGGGTCCCCTATAGGATGGTGCCCCCATATGTTTATAACAGAGCCAAGTAATTCCCGTAGCTTAGTGATACCATAGCTATCTTAGTGTCATAGCGCAAGGCATTCCTCACCTGCTTGTGACATTGGTATAAACCATGTACTGCACTGCCAGTGGTGTATAAATACAGGACATGCAATCTTGTACAATGCATCACACCTCCCAGGGACGATGAGCAACTATGTTATTGCGCTATATACTTACTGTGCTATACTTTTCATCGTTACTGTACTATGTACTCTTTATAGTCATAAGAAAATGTTTGCTGTAAAACAGTGTGCTGGTTACCTAGAAGCTGTCTCATACTTTAATTTCATTGAGAGGTCACGTTTAATGGTTAATCCATGCCATTCACCTTTGTGCAAGTACATTCTATGATGTTCAGGCAATGACAAAGTCACCTAAAGATACATTTCTCAAAATGTATTCCTCTCATTGAGCAATTCTGATTGTATATAACAGGGACTGCTAGGTTCTCTGATTTGCCTACATAAAAAGCAAACAGAAGAAAGTATCTATGTCAGTATTGCCCAAAATCAATTACTTGAAGCAGCAGTCTAGCAAGACACTTTGCTATAAACAAATAAACAAAACCAAAACAAGACTTTCGTGGTTAAATAGATTTGAGCAAATTCTACATTCCTTTCTCAAAGTATCAGTGCACATAAAAACTCTCAGGAGTCCTGTAATCATGAAACCTGCTTAACTTTATATAAGGTGGCATTTTCCAAAAAACTTTTTTCCATGTAACATCTCTTATTGCTGCAGATCAGGGAACACTTCAGGCAACCGCTCTCTGTTCAGGTTAAAGAAAAATAATTGCCTGAACTATACAGGGAAAAAGTGAGGGTTAGTTTCTGTTCTTCTTGAACTCTCTGAGTAACTGCCTCACCTCTCCCTCTGACTTGGTAGTTCCAGGTCTATAATTAGATGTGTTCCTGGGCCTCTCCTGGCCAGGGTGGCTGAGTCACTGACACCTACTGTCTGGGACCATCCCAGTTTCTGAACTGAGCCTGCAAAGAAGCGGGCTGTGTGGCACCCCAGCCCTCCCGCCGCAGGTGTGGAGCTCGTCACACTGCCGTGGATCTCACTGACTCAGGACTTGTGATGTCTCCTTGATATAATGGATGAAGTCATTCAAAATTTCTTTTTCTCTCCTCTATTTGGTGTCAGGTATGACTTTTATCAGGAATCCCAAACCATGTGTTGAGGAACCTCTTTTTCTAGGACTGCAACCACTCACCAGATTTTTTCACATGCTTGGACCTCCATCCAGGAATTGGCAAGAATATTATTAGAGAACTTTATAGCTAGCATTTGCTGCAGACCAGGCCTAGTTCTAAGTGCTTCACAGGTAAGCTACATGCTTTCAATACATATCTTGTGCCATGTGCTGGGCTGGGAAATAATAACCAAAGTAGAAAGTATTTCTGTCCCCATAGAGTTTTCAATAAAATGGGATAAAACATGCTACTCAAATAACTATATGAATTCAAAATCATAGCACACATGAAGAAATCATTTCCAGTAGTTACCCCAGAGGAAGAATAAAGGGCACTATAATCATGTACAGGGTTATGGGTTGTAGGATCTGATGGTCAGAGGGACAAGGATAAATACTTTCACGAAAAAGTAAACTTTGGGATGAAATCTAAAGGCCAATGAACTACAAATACAGTATATGCAAAGGCCCAGTGGTGGCTGGGGAAATTGTACACCCTGGGTAATTAAAAGGAGTTCACGTGATGTAGAACTCAGAAGGACTCCAATATTCACAGAGAGTATTGGAGTCAAATGGTAAAGGAATTCAAGCCTGCATATAACATTATGGACTGTAAGCAACTGGAAGCCACAACCAAGATAACCAGACATAGCTGTTAAAAAATATCACTTTCCCTCCTGAGGCAGGACAGATAAATTTGAAGGAGACAAGAAGAAATGAGAGAGGATTATTAGCAAACTATCCACTCCCGTGACACTGATACTAGCTTAAGCTGAGTGGTGGATAAAAGTGTCACACACTCAAGGGACATGTAAGAGGCAAGATCAACAATTTAGTGATTAATAAATATGGGGAGTGAAGGGGCAAAATTTTCCAAGAATGACTCTTATGTGTCTGGTCCACGTACCTGGGTGTCTGATCACATCTCTCGCTGACTGAATTAGTCAGTCCACTACATATTAATTGCTGAAAAGAAGACCTAGAATTCAATGCAGTATTGAGAGAAGAACAAAGTTGGAAAACCAACTGTACTTCATGTCCAGACTTGTATAAAGCTATACTAATCAAAACAGTCTGATACTGGTGAAAGAACAGATAAAACAGATGTGTAGAGCAAAACTGAGAGTCCAGGAATCAGTCCGTATGAATCGCCCTTTAATCTTTGACGAAGGAGAAAGGGCAATAAAATAGAGAAAATACAATCATTTTAACAAACAATTACTGAACATTTGACATTCATGTGTAAAAAAAGTGAACTTAGAGACAGATCTCATGCTCTTGAAAAATTAGCTATGTATCATAGACCTAAATGTAAAATTCAGAGTAATAACACTCTTAGAAGGTAATGCAGGAGAAAAATTTAGATTATCCTGGGTTTAGTGATGATTTTTTAAATACAGCTCCAAAGCATGAAAGTCATACAATTTACAAATTGAATTTTCTTAAAATTAAAAACTTGGTTTGTTAAAAACAACATCAAGAAAAGGAACAGAAAAGCCTCAACCTGGGAAATGAAATATTTGTAGTAGTCAAATCAGATTAAGTACTGTTATCCAAAACATGCAAAGAAATCTTAAAATTCATCAACTAGAAAATGAACAACCCAGTTAAAAAATAGTGCAAAGTCCTTATGGAAACCTCACCAAAGATGCTTAGAGGGAAAATAAACACCCGAAAGGATTCTCCATGTCATGTCAACAGGAAAGTGTAAATTAAAACAATGGGAAAGTACTACTACATGCCTATTAAAATGACCAAAATTCAGAATACTGACAACATCCAGTGTTGGCAAGAATATGGAGCAACAGGAAATCTCATTCATTGCTGATGGGATGCAAAATACATAGACATTTGGAAAACAGTTTGCCAGTTTCTTAGAAACTAAACTATTTTTCAAAAATGATGCAGCAGTTGTTTTTCTTGGTATTTAACCAAAAGAGTGGAAAACTTGCATCCAAACAAAAATATGCACATAGCTATTAGTAGTTTTATTCATAATTGGCAAAGCTTGGATGCAGTCAAGATACCTTTTAGCACAGAAATGGGTAAACTATAGTACATCCACACAACAGAATATTTATTATTTAACACTAAAATTAAATGATCTATTAAGCCACAAAGAGAATGGAAGAACTTTAAAGATACATTACTAAATGAAAGTATCCAGTATGAAGAGGCTTCACAGTGTACAATTCCCATTATATGACATTTAAGAAAGGCAAAACCATAGAGACTTAAAAAGACAATTAACTGTAGGTGGCTATGGTGGGGGCTGAGCAGACAAAACATAGAAGTATTTTAGGGCAGTAAACCATTGTATATTGTGTGGTAGACTGGAGTTCAGAGTTCTGCAAAAGTTTATTCTGACAATTTTCCAAAGCATGTTTTCTGTTTTTAAGGAGAGATACAGCCTGGAGTTCTCTAATCCCAGATTTGGTGAGCTGTAACGGTCCTTCACTTCGAGCAAAGCGGAGAGATACGGGGAAGTTTTGAGCAGGGCAGTGATTCGATCTGACTTTTAAAAGGTTCACTCAAACTTGTATGTCAAACTAGACAATGTGAGAACAAGGGTAGACGCAGGGAGACCAGTTAAGAGAATATTGCATAATCTGGAAAAGAAGTAATGACTTGCAGCGGCATAAGACTAAGGGAGAAGGAGAGAGGTGTTGTACTCAGGGTCTGCAAGGAGAACAAGACAATACAGGACACGTAATTTATATTATTATTTTAAAATGGTCACCCAAAGAGTCAAATACAAAGCAAAGAGTGCGGGAGGTCTGTCCACAAGTGAGACCCGAAGAACTCAACTGAGGGCCTGGATCCCATGGCAACATCCTGCATGAATCCAGCTGAAGACCTGGAGCCCACGCCAGTGTCTCACACAAGTCTGTCTCGTGGGTCTGCACTGGGAAGGCCCAGAGGCCAGTGGTGGAAGCTAGAAAATCTGTGCCAGTGGGATGAAGGAGCTGCACCAGTAGGTTGGGGGTTCTGCACTGGAGCCAGGACGCGACGCTCAAAATGAAGACCAGGGCTCCCCTGAGAAGTGTTATAGCCAATCTCAGCAACAACGAGGTTCCGAGCTCCTCCAAAGAGGACAGCTGAGTTCATATCAGGAAAGAAGCTTTACAAGCTCCTCCAGGAGAGCAACAGCAATAGAACCGAAAACATCATGGAGAACCAACAACACTGCCTCTCCAGTTTTCCTTTTTATGTTGGCGACAACCCTCAGGTGGGCCGTCCTCATTCAGTTCACGTGGTGCTACAAGTTGACCACCAGTTGTCAGTCTACACAACAGGTGACTGGGTTCTATAAAGAAAAGGGTAGTCATAGCCAAAAATTTCAATAGGGGCTGTGAAAGAAGGGGAGACATCAAAGACAACTTCTTAATCTAATAGAGTTCATTATATGCTAATTTTTAAAGCATAGTATGTTGCCTTGCAAAGTGTGTAAGTGTTGGAGACAAGAATTTCTCAGTTCATTCTTCACTCACCAGTTACATCCCCTGTTGGAATCCCATTGACCTCATCTAACTCATAAGAATACCAAGCTCTCAAGAGTCATGAGTGTACAAGCCGGGTGTGGTGGCACACACCTTTAATCCCAGCACTCGGGAGGCTGAGGCAGGAGGATTGTTGTGAGTTTGAGACCAGCATGGGCTACAAAGTGAGTTCAAGGCCAGCCTGAACTGCATAGTGAGACCCTGTCTCAAAAAATAGGGCTGGGAATTTAACTCAGTGGTGTAAGCACCTGCCTGGCAGGTGTGAGGTTGTGAGTTAGATCCCTGGTACAAAAGAAAAAAAAGTCATGAGTGTCCAACCAGATAATGATGTAATGTGTCTAGCTTTGTGCTATATTCTAATCCATAAAAATGAAAACAAGTTAGATCCTGTTTACTTCACATTCTTCCAAACCTGATAACAGCAAGCCCATTTGGGAGGTTATCTGTGGTTAACTCAAGCCTCCACCCATTTTTTGGATTTCAAATTCTATAAGCTTTCCTAAGTGAAATTTTTTATTTGCCTCCTTCAGGAGAGAGGCAATCGTGTGTGTGTGTGTGTGTGTGTGTGTGTGTGTGTGTGTGTGTGTTTGTGATAGAGAGAGAGAGGAGAGAGGGAGACAGAGACAGAGACAGAGACAGAGACAGATAGAGATAGAGACAGAGACAGAGTATGAACTTACTTCTTCTAGGGTGTGAAGTCAGAATCTGATCCCAAGGTTTAGTTTCCCATAGAGAATTGCATTATGGAGATTTCTCTCTCTTACTTTCTAATCTGAAAGGCCTGGGAAAACCTTTACATTCTGATAGATCTTTTTCAACCAAGAGTACGAAAAGAACAATGTGATAACCTAGGTTCCTGGACACTATCATGATTATTACAAAGACCTGCCTGATGAAAAGACATAGAAAACCAAAGGCAAAGCATGTATACTCTGGCAGTGCAGATCAAAGCCATCAGAGCACACACCGGTGTGCGACCCTGAGAAACAGTCAGTACAGCGCTTGAATGGAAATGCAGCATCAACTGTGAAGTCCTCACCAAGCGCCCAGCAGCACTTGATGAGCACAATGTTCCAACACGTTCTTCCAGCAGCTCTTGTTTGCCATTCACATGGGGAGCTTCTCCCCAGCCTCAGGTCTAACCAAAGATCTACGCCTGCAGATCCCCAAATAGACAAGCTCATGCATAATCTTAACCCTGGGGTACATTTTATAGAATCTTAGTTCTTTACAGCTTTCTTGTGATACCTCTTTGACCAGCATGCACAGATGAGGGCTAGAAATCTAACCACACGGCCACACTGAAGTTTGTCTGTTCTGTGGGACTTGTCTCTGGGACTGTCAGAGCTCTGGGTTGCATCTGCTGTGAGTAGAAGGCACTGTGGGAGGGAGGCTCCATGCCATCTCTGACCTGTTTGTAGGTAAGAGCCTCTGGAGCTTGGAAGCATTTGTAGAAGTCTGCCCGCAGACATAGACCTATTTGGAGATTAATGGGATTAAAGAAAGACCTGAAAAGGCAAAGGGAGGACATTTTCTGGCCTGTGGGGAAAATGAGAACTGTTTAACATGTGTGGTGGCATCTGCGAAATGGTTTTTTAATCAACAACAGTTCTCATTTAGTTCACGAGTCAGCCAGTGAATAGACTAATACTACCGGCTGACGTTAGGGCCCATTCCTCTGCTTAGGTTGTCTGAAATTTTCAGCTGCCAGCAAAGGATTAATATTGATTTTTAGGCTGTCTTCGTTAAATATCTGCTATAGAGTATTGCTTTCTTATTCTCTTTGCCAACTCTTCCCCCGTTGTCACTAGCATTAAAATGAAACCTTCTATTATTAAATCAATCATGCCTGGTGAAACTATTCAAAAATAAGAGAAACATCTATCATCTTTACTGTCAACATGGAGCTGGAATTTTTTCCTTTTAGTGGTCAACCTGGAATTGTGGTCCAATTAATTAAACTTTCTTTACAAAATAATGTAAGCAGCTGAAAATGAGATGTCTGAGGAAGGGCCGTGCGCATGGGATGGGGAGGAGCTAACGTCTTGATGGAGATATGAACACGTCTGTGCCTGGAGCTGCTCAAACCAAGCGCCTACGCTGAGGGCAGGCGGGGCCCTGCAGTGGGTCCAGCTCTTCCATCTGAGGGTCGCAGACAGCACGTGTAAGCCCAGATGTGAGGTTTCTGGTAAACTACTTTCTGCTTACATTTTGTTTTTGCTATGTCACATTCAATTCCCCCAAACACATCAGCCTTGAGTTTTCTCATCTCCACATCTCTCTACCTGCTGTTCTTCTGTGACATCACTCCCTGTCGGTGTACTTAGTCATATTCCAAAACGGTCCCCAATTCCTCTACCAAGCAACCCGGGGCAACCTGGGGCAGCTGGCAGGCCCTGGGAAGTGCCTTCGTATCTTCTGTTCGGCCTGTAGCATAGCCCTCGCCGTACTGAATCACTCCTCTGGGAGGCTGTGAACACTTTGAGAGCAGGAGGCATCTTCCTTTCCAGTTTTGAAACCCCAGCAAGGGGTTATTGAAAAACTGGACACACTAAGTGCATGATAAATATTTGTTGAATGAATGAAGAATGAGTTCCCTTCAGTACATGATTCCCATATGGTTTTCTTGTACAGAATACACATCATGAGTCTGTTTCAAAGGCAGTAAAGCCCAGTGCCCAAGAATTTAGGGTACAAAGCCAGACTTGCTGTTTTGCAACCAAGATCTATTATTTATTGGTTGCATGAAGTCAAGCAAGTACTAAACAATAACTAAAATATTCTTCAACCATACCTCAACTTTCTTACTTATAAACTGAGATAAATAAGATTTCCCAGGAGAGTATATGTATGGTTTAAAGAAAATCCATGAACAGCACTTAGCACAGTGTTGATATGTGGTGAACACTGCAAGTGTTTACATTAAAGATCCTTAAATGAACTTTTCTATATGTTTTTAAAAAATGAATTCTTTATGTACAGTCACATAAAAAACTTACACTGGATAATCAGCCAATATTTCTAAGGAGGTCATATACTCAATGAATGGTATATAATGAAGTCATTAAAGACACAAGTATATTCATTTAGGAAGTTCCATTCAGCAAATACATATCGATGACTTATTATGTACCTACAAGTCACGACCCTGTACATTCAGAGGTGAATAATCCCAGCTCTGAAGAACGACACAGATGCCAAGAAGATTGTAATACAATATACTAATTGGTTTAGGAAGTTGGAATGTAGGTTACCTAGCACCTTTTTTTAATATATGAGCACAGGAATGTTTATAATTAAGGATTTAAATCATGAGAACTTTCTAGTGAAATACAAGCAAATGAATATAGCAATACTTAATTTAGGACATGCTAGGGTAGGTTGAAATGAACCAACCTGTAATTTTGATCTTAAATTTCCCCAAAAGTTCTACATGGTAAAGGCGTGGTCCCCAGCATGGTGCTATTGGATGGTGGTAGAAAATTTAAGCAGGGGACCTATAGGGAGGTCTTTCAGTCATGGAGGTAAGATCCTTCAGGGGCTTTAGAGACTGTACCCTCTCCTTTGCTTCCTGGTCCCGTGGTGAAAGGTTTTGCCCTGCTGTACCCTCTCATTGTGACCATGCTTCCCCACTCAGAGGAGTAGGAACAACCAACCATGGACTGAAACCTCCAATACCAGAAGCCAAAACACAGTCTTCCCTTTATAAGTTCATTAACTCCTGTACTTGTCATAGTGACAGAAAACTAACACAAACTGTAGCCAAGAAAGTGGGCATCTCCCTTAGTTTAAACATTGCATTGTATATTAGAATGATGATGAAAGAATGCTATGAAAACAAGTATTCCATTTTATAACCTGCATACCAGAAATATGACTGGCCTCCCTTAAAACATAGATTTCAAGCATTTATCCATGCTCCACACAAGTTTTACTGCATGTGGCAGCTTAATGATTCAGTTCAGTATGAGTAGAGTGAGTTCAATCTGCATTTTTAAGTGCTTTTGTTTCAGATAACAACTAAAATGCAATATGGCTTTTTTCTTACTTTCCATATCCCGGGCTCTGTCCTCTTGTGGAGCCCTAATGGTTACTTCAGGATATGTAGGCTTGAAGGCAGCTTGTTTGATCTTTCCTTCCACTGAAATAAGGAGAGGGTAAAAAGAAGACAAAGCATCCAAGAAAATAATGGCGCTTTCCCATCCCATAGACTTTCACCCTGCAGATGTGCGGCACATACACCACGAAGCTAAGCAAAATTAGCCTCAAAACTCATTTTCCAATTCATTTTTACAACCAAATTATAGATGTGCTACAATCAGGTGTACATATTATAAACAATAGTCGCTAACCACATACAGAAAGACAGTTTCATGTTCATGTGAGACTTGTATTTAAATTAGACCAGTAAGTTGTAGCTAATGGAGTGGATGGCATCCAAAACTGACTTTCAGATATAAATGCAAAGGAGCAAGGCATATTTCAGTTTAATGCAATAGGCTGCAGTCTGAGTGGTGATCAGCACTGTGAGCTCCGCTAGACTCACCCTCCGGCTGGTGCCCCGTCTGGTTTCTCCATACTCCCCCAGATCATAGAGTTCCCTAGGAATTTCCTTGGTTGACAACCACTTTAGCTGTTCTTTCTCTACCCTTGTACATATTGTAATCTACTGGCCTTTAGACCTCTCAGAAATTGTTTTCATTAGAAGATAAAAGCTGCCAGGCATGATTGCACATGCCTGCAGTCCAAGCTACCTAGAAGGCTAAGGCAGGCAGATTGCAAATTCAAGTCCAGCCTTAGGCAACTCAGCAAGATCCTGTCTCAAAATATTAAAATCAAACAAAAAAATACAACACTGCTGGGAGAGTGTCTCGGTTATAGAGCACTTAGCCAGCGAACAGTAGGCCCTGGGTCCATTTCCCAGGACTGAGAAAGAGAAGGATAAAGGGAGAGAGAGGCAGAGGAAGAGAGAGGGCGAGAAGGAGAGGGAGAGACTTAGAGACAGGGAAAGCGGAAGATCGGCCAAGTCTGACCCAGGAAGTCAGGGCCAGGCATGTCCTGCCTGCCTGTGGCCCCAAAAGGAAGTTTCTCGTTCATCTGCATATCACAGTTGCTGTTCATATACCTTTACCCCAAAAAATGTGGTGGGGTACAGAGATGAAAACAAAAGAACAAAACAAGAAAAAAACAATCAAAGCCCCCCAAAATAGTGTAATTCCTAACCTCAAGGTGTTTACAAACTACTGGGATAGATAAATCTTATAAAAATAATAAGACTATACGGCAGCGATGGCAAAGCTTTCAGGGCTGTTGTAGTCAGGGGTTACAGGGAGAACAACTGCTACAGGACACAGGGTTTGTAATATTATTTTATAATAATCACCCAAAGTTAAACACAAGAAAGTGCAGGAAAATCTGTCCACAACACTAAGACCCAGGATAGCCGAGGGCCTGGATCCCACAGCAATATCATGCAAGAGTCCCACTAGAGACCCAAATGCATGACAATGCCTCCCACAGTACCAACTGGGAATCTAAGAGCCCCCAATAAGGGCTCACGCCAGTTTATTTACGGTTCTGTGCTGGGAAGGCCACAGGTCAG
>RJWM01032564.1:0-21389 GCA_004363535.1 Dasyprocta punctata | reverse complement strand
AGAATTTACATAGACCACATAATATACAGCTCCTTGCTAATGATTCACTTGTTTCACGGTTTCACTCTGCAGTCATTTTCCTATTTCTTGCATGTTTCATTTTAGAAAGGTAATTAGAATTATTTTTCCCTTCACATAGAGTAGAAAACAGTATTTATCTATTGTTGCCTATGGACTATCTTACATTATGATATAGTTTGAAAAAAATCTGTGCCACCTGGTTATTTTGTGAAATACCACATAGATCATTCCATTGATGACATCATGCTGATCTAATAGGTCATGAAAAGGCAGTGGCTAGTCACTTTTAAGTGACATACCATTTTGTGAAGGCAAATGACAGATTTGGAAAGGTTCACGCTCAGGCCAGTTCAGTGAAGTTTTAAGGCTCAATACTTAGAAAAATGCAATATTTCTTTATTGTAAAAAACAAATCAACACCTGCTACATCCTCAAACAAAAGAAAATAGTACTCCAGAATGCCATGAAAACTCACAAAATAATGGACACAATTACAGAGATAAGAATAATATATAGACCCAACAGTATTGAGTGTAAGTTAATAATGCTTACTTATTGTGAGGTATGAATATTCAAATTATTCATAGTGGAGATCAATGCTGAACCCTAGATTGAAAACTATTCCTTGAAGAAAACAAATCCTAACTCAGTGCCTAGTTGTTTATATTGAGTCCCTTTCAATGCAAAAACGCAAAAAATTTTCTCTTTGTAGAGACTGATACCTACTCTGAATATACATATACTTCCTGAATTCAGAGCCTCAGCCGGCACCATTACCAGAGGACGTTTGGAATGCATGATCCACAGGAATACACAATGCATCTAAATAAAACACATACTTTCCATTGAAGAAAATATGGCAATGATCACAGGATCTATTTGCTGAACCAAATGGAAGTAGTCACCCACACGGAACTCCAGAATGACATATACAAGGTATAGCTGTAGGGAAGGTTTGAAGGTATTACTCTGAAAGCAAAAACTTTCATCTTTCAAGATCTGGCGTTTTCATTAAATAAGAGATCATTATCTGTACTGTTTCTGGGTTTAAATGATTGAAAGCAAAAGTAGTGTCTTATATTGTTATCTTCATTGAAATTTGTGGACAAATTCCAATTCTTACAATAATGAATTTTGCAAGCTTGGAGGTTCATTTTCACATGCATCAAACTCTCACTGTGGCACCCGAGGTTCACTTTTACACAATACATACAGAGAAAAATATATAGAGTGAGGAGATCCAGTCAGATGCCTACTGGTCCTCAAAATACCCCATTTTCTGTAAATAAACAGATATAGCACTTCAAACTGAAGGAGGCGTATCTGGCCACAGATTTCTCAGTACCAGTGGATCACATATCCACGTGATAGATTTACATGAGATAAATTTCGTATGTGTAGTGAAAGAGCAAAAAGATGAGGATCTACTGCACTTCAAGTCACCACAAAGCTGTATACTACTGATATTTGTATTTGTCATACCAAAATCACTCTCAATATCAATTCAGAAGAGAAGTCCATGAAAATAATGGAAGAGCTACTTCAGAAAAGAACATGGAAAATAACGTTTTGAAAGACAAATTGCAGAATATAGTGGCTGTAGAAATTTCTGCAAGATCTACCATTTTGGGGGAAATTTACTACTTTGTATGCTGAGTACAGGATTCTCTTAAAGTGCTCCTAAGCAGTGAAACAACTTGATGATGAAATAATTCTGTCTCTTTCCTATAGGATAGAAAATTGCAGCTTAGGTATGCATAATTTTAAATTTTTCTTCAAATTCTGGAAAATCTTTATCGAATTTATTTCACACATAAATTGTAGCATATAAATGTTCTATTATACTACTGTGATTGTGTGCCCTGAAAATAAACATGAGAGTCCCTTCAAAATTTATATTTAGAATGGTAAAATAGTGAAATAAAGTATTTAAATTTTATGCTACATTATTGACTATATAACTATATGATAAGCAATAGAATTTATTTAGACATTGAATTAGTTTTTTTTTCTATCACTGGTATAAAATATCTGATAACCACAATTTAAAGCAGAGATTTATCTGTTTTATATTTTTAGAGGGTTCAGTTCATAGTTGGCTGGCTACAAGGTAGATATAGAATGGTAGAGAGATCTACAGCAGGAATGTTGCTTAATCCATGGCAACCAAGAAACAGAGAGGAGACAAGACAAGCCCTCTATTTCATACCCACAATAATCCAGTAATCCATATCTTCCAACCAGAGCCCACACCATAGCACACTTAGCTATGAACACATCAAAAGATTAGTCCACAGATGAGTATAACATACCCAAGATCCAATCACAAGCTACAGCTCTAAACATAGGAAAATTCTGGGGGACACTATAGATCTAAAGGTTAGCAGGCATCGACAAAATCTAAATCACCAACTTACAATTTTATGTATCTGATGACTGAAAGAATTTTCCTCAGGTAAATTTCTGGCTCACTCTTTTTCCAATTCTATTTGTACTCCATGAATATATACTTCTTGTGTCAAACCACCAAGGATATGTTATATAACACATCCCCTTGTCCTATTATCTTTGGGTTATACTATGGATACATTTTATGTAGCAGCTGACAGAAATATTTATGGAAATCAGTCCTACAAGAGGACTGACAAATTTGCATGAACATAGAAATGATTATAGCAACATAAATCCTACCAATTTCTTTAAATATTTCTAACCAAGCAAATCTTTTTTATCACTATAGTCTGGACTTATAGCTACTATTGCCTTTCTGCTTAATATTAAAATAAACAGTAATAAACCATAATAAAACAAGCATTAATAAGAATTAGGAGTTCAGTAATCACCAGAATTAATAATGTGCCCTAAATGGATTTTGCTATTATTTTATGTATAGAGCTAAATATCTAGGAATGTAACAAATTATTACTGAAATTGTGTTACAAACACTTTAAATTTCTCTAATATACAATATTTTATGAGGCCAGTTACAAGAGATTCAGGCAAAGTGGAAGACATTTTAGTAACATTGTCTTCCTAGTGCTGGGAAGTAGCAATTTTGTGAAGTTTGGTGATTTTTTTTAATGATATCGATACAAGGAATAGCACCATATGACAATATAGGGGATCATATTATACATAATAAAAAGTAAAAATATGCAATATTAGGAGACAACAAATAGTACATAAACTAACAGTGAGAAAACAAGATGGCAACAATATTGAGATATAGAAGGTAGAATAATCTAGTACTCCACAATGGATAGATATATTATGAATATAAGCTATAAACAAAAGCATAAGCAAACACCATTGTTCAAGGTATGCCTTTTGGTGTGTGTCTATGAAACATTACTATGTAGAACACAACTTTTATGTTTGGAGAAAAATACTAATACATCTCCAAACATGATCACACATGAACAATTACGAATCATATTACTTTACTTACCTTTTCCTGTGGAGACTAACTGTAGAGGTAGAGATGAGTGTCTCTGTGGTCTCTTCAAGGCACACCCCCGGGCAGTAACCTCCTTCTACCAGCCCTGCCTCCTAAATGTTCCACCTCCTCCCAATAGTGCTGCAGGCTAGAGCCAAGCATTCAACACTTGGGCACTAGAGGGCATTCATAATAAAAATTATAGCACAAGACATCATGAGCAAGCACTTCAGGAAGCTACAGAAAGGAAGACAGTGTGCTTCCTAATAAACCACATACACATTTTGTGACATGTTTTCTAATCTTAATAAACTGAAAATTCAAAAGCATGTAACAAGGACTGGGGATACAGCTCAGCAGCACAATGCCTGCCTGTCAAACATAAGGTTCTGAGTATGGTTTCTGGTACAAAAAAAAAAAAAAAAAAAAAAGGAACAAAAATACATGAAAATAGTTTCATGAGAGGACTAGATAAAAAAAAAAGAAAAAAAAATTTTTAAACAAGAAAGCCAACACCCTCAAAGAAAAATCAAAAACCAAATGAATACGAAACAAAAACAAGTATTTATTTCCATTGAAATGAAGAAAATGTTTAACATCGTTCACATTTATTGTATTTTGCAATAGTGAAATTGAGATAAGTGCTAGTGGACATAAGGAAGGACTACTTAGGAAGAAATGTAACCGTGCTAGTTATTTTCATGTCCTAACTTGACTGGACCATACAATATCTAAAATATTTGCTAAGCAGCTGGGAGGGTGTTTCTAGAGATTAATATTTGAATCAGTTGAAAGAGTATAGCAGACTGCCTTCCCTAACTTGGAGGGGTGTTATTATGCAATCACCTGAAGACTGAGAGTCCTTGTCCAATCCGCTTGAGCTGGGACATCTTTGTTTTTCTACCTTCAGACTCAGATTGAAGCATTCACTCTTCTTCAGTCTTGTTCTTCCAGCTTTCATACTGGAAATATACCACGGACATGCTGGACCCTCTAACTTACCCACTACAGGTTCAAGGAATCCCAGTATTTATAATCAGGTGAGCCAATTCAACTGAGTGAGTGTATTATTGTTTCAGTTTCTATGCAGAATTCAGACTAAAGCAGGGGCATTACTTGGTTCCAAATGCCCAGTGTTTTCTGATTTTCCTTAAATCTTTGCTAGGCAAATACACCTGACCAAATATTAAGATGTATAATGTATATTAATCACTTTTATTCACACAATGAAGAATTACAATTGTGTATCTTTATTTCTTTGCTGGTATTCAGTGTTCTTCCTTTATTTGGACTCATTTTATGTAGAAAATTCAGCTTTATCCTTTCTGTCTGTGCTCTCTGTATTCACAAATTTTCTCCAAATGAATGCAATTACTACGTATTATGACCAGAGACCAAATTTTTAAAATTGTGACTCAAAAACACAAACCAAAACATACAATTTTTCGTTTGGTATCTCTTATAATGAATGCCTACAAAAATATTTTCATAGTTTACCACAACATGGTATTTGAAGCCACTTTTTTTGCAAAAGATGGTAAATCAGTACTTTATGTTGGACGACTTAGTATATACTTAGTATATACTTTATGTTAGATTTCTTAGTATATAGTGTAGATAATAAACAGTAAGATCATAGGTAAAATGCTAAAACATTGTATTTTCTCATTGGCTCTTTTACATATTTTGTTTTTCCAAATATTAACAGCATATTATTCTTTTTGATTTTTCAACCATTGCCACATTCTCCATATAATAATCATATGTTTATGTACACACATGTGATTATAATCACACTATTGGCTCTTGTCAGGTTATCAAACTTACCTGAGGTAATTGCTGTGTCAACTGCTAGTCACAGAAACAATGCTGCCTAGTTAATGCAACTACTATAACCAGTCCATTATTCTTTGTCTTTCTTTTACTATAAAGATTATTTAAACTAGGCAATTCCTTTTGTAGCCTCTGCTAGGTATTGGTGACAAAGTGATATTTGTCATTAATATCTAAAGAAATCTTACAATCCAATAAAATTAAGATAATTAATTCAATATAATGAATGCTTAATTAATAAATGAATACTTAATTAATAAAGATACATAAATGTCCAATAAATATATATGTATATTTATGATAAACAACATTTGTTATTTGAGAAACCCATATTAAAACGTAATGTACTACTATGTACATTATGGTATAGTAATGTAGATATACTATTAAACATTCATTTTCACATATTGGCGAGGTTGTGAAGTGACCAAAAAATTCATCCAATACTGATGTGATGATAAGATCGTACAATTACTTTGACAGATTCTTATGTTAAGTATGCACAAATAATCACAAATCAGCAATTTCACTCATAGCAATTTTCTCAAAAGAAATGAAAGTATGAGCTGAATAAAAGGCTTATAATATGTATGTTTAAGGCACTTGCGTTATTTGATATCCCCAAGTGAAAAGAATTTAAAATGTTCAATAAGAAAATGAATATATGATATGATAGAATAATATATTTAAAATTCAAAATAATGACCTACTGGTAATCCAGCACTATCGATCAGTTAAGAAACAAGTTCAGCTAAAGAAACCAAAACAATATTATCTACTATAAGATTTCATTTATTCAAAAATTCTCCAAAATTAATGTTTAATGATAGGAAGTAGAGCACTGGTTTCAGCAGCTGGCGTAGCCATGGAATTCACCACAAAAAGGCACAGTGGAGATAGATGTACTCTTCATTTTTCTTGGGGTGATGAAAATATTATATATCTTGAGTCTATCACCAAATTATATTCATTTGTTAAATTGTACATTTAAAGCAGAGTACATTTAACAATAAGTAAATTACAGCCCAATGAAGTTGAATTAATGTTTAAAAACAAGGAGAAGACCATTTTCTTCAAATTATCTCTTGCTTGTCATTTGTATATATCAGAATTTAAAACATTAGGGTGATGATAATTTTATTTACTACCACATTTAATAATAAATATATTTTCATCTTATTAGGTAGTGTAACAAACTGTGACTCCATAGTGCCATGAAATGCGTGTGTATGAGCATGTTTTGATTTTCACTGTTTCAACTATCAGACTATAACCAAGGATTTTGAGTAGCAAAGAAAATTAGTTTAAACATATAATTCCAACATTTTAAATTATTTTGAGTTAGACTATTAAAATCCAATGTGAACTTCAAGGATATTCATCCCCTTCGAAGCTCTTTAGTCTACTTCGGGAGGTGAATACAAATGCAGCAGTAATGTGGTAGTAATTGTGATAAAGGAAACGCACACCCTTCTACAACTGGTAGAGGAGTAAAACGCTTCACACTGATGCAACAACAGTAATTGGTCTGTTCTGCTCCGAGTTCAATTTAAAATGGCAATTATTTTGTGAATGTCTGATTTAAATCTTTCAAGATATATTACAGTAAAAAGGAAAAGACTTTAGAATTGAAATGTAGCCTCACACAACCAGTTATGAATGAGAAAATTAGTGTCCATGAGATAACATTTAAGCTTTATGTTGTGACTTCAATCAAAAATTAATTTGAATTTTTAGAATGTATTATAAGAGTATATGAATATATAAATCAAGTCATTTAAAAATGACTTTCAAACTTCCAGTTAAACTGTAATTAAAGAGAGTAAATGAGGTCTCATTCAATACAGCTGCTATGCCACTCTCTGAATATAAACTATCCATCTAAGTTTGCCCTATGTGTTTTACATTTGTGCTTTCACAATTGTATGACATTATGTTTCAGGTGACACAATCTAGCTTACATGATCTCAAATGTATTTATTTCCATAACAAATGTTCATCTAAAAATAAATATGTAGAGATGAATATTTAAAAATACAGCATGCCCAATTTGACTAAAAGATGTTAGATCCTCTAACTTAAGTGACAGTGAATATTAAAGCAGCAAATTTGTTATTATTATATCCAAAATTCAAGAAGATAGTTTTTAGGAACTAATAAATTATAATAAGACTCTTGATAGGAAAATTTTGCTAGACTTTTAACAGTACCATGACAGCAAGGAAAATGTTATTTAGTGATACCTAAAACATATCAGATAATATGCATTTGTATGGATAAAAGATAATTGGTTCAAGGAATATCTAAAGAGATATTTGCATTATTATAATGTTCTTGTCTCGTAATGCACTAAAATCTGTAATTTTTTTTTTACTTTACTGTGATTTGCCCACTATACCATCCAGTTTACCAATATATATGGACAAATTGATTGATGGCTGTCCTGTCTCTCCCAATATCATCTTTAGTTTTTATTTGGCAAGGGACTGAAATAAGTGTAAGTGCCACTCTTTAATTTGTATTATATCTACTTCCTGAATCTAGTTCCATTCAGTCAAGTTAATTTGAACTATCATAATTAAGGATGTGTTGTTAGCAAAAGAATAAATAAATGGCAGCACAATTTATCCATAAAGCCAAAATAATTGACTTGATGTAGATACTGGTCTTGTAGCAAGGGAATACCATAAAGACAAATGGACATTTTTAGAGTTAGAGTTTAAATTGAACAACAATAGAGTAGTTTAGTGGAAGGAATTATAATAACAGATTTTATTTAGTCATTTAAATGGTTGTTCTAGGTACTATGATAAATGTTTTATATTCTTATAAAATTCTGTTTCTCCTGACCAAATCAAAAAGAAACAAAAAAGAAGAGAGAGAGAGAAAGAGACAGAGAGAGACAGAGAAAATCATGTCATTTTGACTGCCTCAGAGATCACAGGAAAAGAAATTGAATTGAAAACGTTTAAATCTTATGTTTACTTGAGGATGTGTAAAGCATCATTATACACACAAGCATACATGCATTTTTAGAAAACTTAATTTTTCAAAC
The DNA here is from genome assembly GCA_004363535.1 of Dasyprocta punctata. NCBI lineage: Eukaryota > Metazoa > Chordata > Mammalia > Rodentia > Dasyproctidae > Dasyprocta > Dasyprocta punctata. The sequence goes on along the minus strand of RJWM01032564.1, from coordinate 13,044 downwards.
ACATGTGATTTTTAATTTTGTGCATGAACTTTTACTTCCGTGTTTTCTTGTATTTAACAAAAAATACACAATATTTATCTATATACTTTTTTATTTTAAAAACAAAAACGGAAAAAGATTAAAAGTGATACAGAATTTCAAAAAAATAGGACATTAACACTAGTTATTTTAAGTTATTAAATAGTTATTAATAGTTACTAACACTAGTTAAGACAATAGATATTAACACTAGTTATAACAATATTGCATATTGTTATTTTAAAAGTAGTTGTTCAGATTACAAGATTTAGGCATGAAAAAATGACCAAACAATGAAAACACAAACCATTCATTTTGGTGAACTAACACAGATTAATAGTATAGTTATCTTTCTTGTATACATACACACAAACGCACATATATATACATACATATGTATGCATATATGCTTATAATCTTTCCCTTATTTCTTTTCTCCTTTCCCCTATCCAAGCTGTCCTTTCATACATTTTTAACATAATTAAGTCTCCAGAAAAAAATGTACAAATTTCCAATAACCCAGTTTTATCAGTTTTCTGTGACTATCACAAGAAATTATTACAGATTGGCTGCCCCAAACAACAGATATTTATTTTCTCACAATTTGAGGAGTTATAATCTGAAGGTGGGCATGCTGGCAGTTGTAGCATCTGCTGATGCCTCTCTTCTTATTCTTATTTTCCATAAAACTATGTTTTCTCAAATTATTATATGATTATATTATTTTACATATACATAAAGTTTACTGTATCAAGGCAATAAAATTTGTATTCAGGTAAAAATATTTCCACTTAGGCTATCTCCTTTTAAAACATATTTTAGCACATTAAAATATATCTTAACTAACATACAGAGAAAAGAAAGAGTATTTTGCTATGCCTTGGATCTCAAATATTCTTCAGAAGCCATATTTTGAGTTGTTGGTCCCGTGCAGCCATGTTCAGAGGTGGGGGATTTGGAACGTGAGTATATTATGGGGACTGTGACCTCATAAATGGATTAATTCATGGATGGATTCATGGCTTGATGGGATGCAGGTTGGAAGTGAAAACTGTAGGAGGTGGGGCCTGCTTGGAGGAAGTAGGTCACCGACGGCATGCTCACCATGATTCTGTTTCATCCAGGACCCCTTCTTTGATCTCTGTTTCCTGACCTCCGTACACTGAGTGGTCTCCTCCACCACAGGCTTAGGCTGCTGTGATGTTCTGGTTCAGCAAAACCACCGAGCAAGGACTGCAACTTCTGAAATCACGGGTCAAACCAGACCCTCTCTCCTTCCATTTGATTTATCTCGGGTATTTTGTCCCATTGATAGAAGGCTAATCCAACCATATTATGAACACATTTCTTTGCAGGAGAATAACTACTTAGGATTGTAATTTGATTGGAAGGGATTTTAATTAGTCTAAAAATACATTCAAATTACAGTCAGCCCTTTGAATGTACAGTTTCCATATCCACAGATTCAACCAACTACTGATAAAAAATATTCTAAACTCATCATGTCTACAGTGAACAGATAAGACTTTTTTGTTATTATTATTCCCTAAACAATACAGAATAACAACTATTTGCAGAAAACATATATTTTATGTGATATTATAAAGAATCTATAGATGATTTAAAACACATAGGGGGACTACACTATTTTTTTGGTTTTTTTTTTTTTTTTTTTTTTTTGATGGCACCAGGGATTGAACTCACAACGTTGCTCCTGCCAGACAGGCGCTTAAGCCACGGAGCCAAACTCCTGGCCCTAGTTTTTTGAGGCAGGGTCGCACTATGTAGCTCAGATCGGCCTTGTGCTCCTGTTGTAGCCCAAGCGGACCTTGAACTCACAACGCTCCGCCTACCTCAGCCTCCCGAGTGCTGGGATTAAAAGCGTGCGCCACCACAACCGGCTTACACTATTTTGTAAGAGAGAGTTGAGCGCCTGAGGACATGGATGTGCCTGGGCATCCTAGAATCAAAGTGCACTTTGTATGAAGAGAGAATGGTGTTACTGTCAGTACTAAGTGCGGCTCAAACACCGTAAAACTCACCATCACCCAGGAGCTTACTAGAAATGCAAAATTTCATGCTCTACTCCACTGTTAGCAAATCAGAAAATATATTTTAACAATCCCTTGAGATCATGCTTATGTACACTGAATTCTGAAAAAAAATCAGCATAAACAAGGAACTATAGAGAATGTAAGTGGAAGCCAGATGAGAAGCAAGAGAGAACGGTACAGGGATTGATTTGCTTCTGTTGCTTTAATTTTTGCTTTTTTCCCCCTAAAGCAATCTAATTTGTCTATTGCAACAGTATAGAAAATTATTTTTAAACTATTTATTAACTATTTTGTTTTTATTCCAAGATAAAATGTGTCCCCCTGGTAATGGCTTTATATGTGTTACTTTAGTAGCAATTTGGAGAAAGAAGTCCCAAAGGATTATTACTAAAAACATTCTGGAAGCAGAAAACTGATGGCAGTCCATAGGTTTGAGCAAGTCTGTATATTATATTCTGCTTATGCATTCACTATGCTCATTAGGTATAAATGTATGCATTTTGAAAATTTCAACAATAAAAACTTAAATATAGTGCTGTACAACACTGTGCTCCAAACTCATCTTACCTCAGACACCTCATTATGAGAACGTGAGTGGATCTATGTAATCGATAAGTGTGCTCAGTGTCTGGTGTTCACACTGCCAATTCCAAACACAGCTCTGTTACTTTGTAGATAAATTTTAAGGCAAATGTTTAACACAACCAAGTTAGGACATTTTGCAAACAGAATAGAAGATAATAATATTTACCTATATCACAGTATCACAGCATATTCAAGAATGGCCTAGCTTCTAAAATTGTGAAACTTGTATTTCACAGATTCTATATTGAGGAAATACATATAAATACATCATATTTTAATTCATATATTGTCACTATATACCCCTCATATATGGACATATGTATATATTTCTAAATATATCAGTACATGTAGAATTACAATGTGCATAGACAGTTGTTATATATGTATATAAAATTGTATGTGAAATAATCATAAATGATACATAGATTATACACAGATTATTTCTAATCTCTTTTCCCATATATATACTGCATACCACATTAAAGTGCCAACCTAATACATATTTACTAATTTCATCAATTTACTTTCATGTTGTAACCACATATTTTTATCGTTTCATCAATATCGTTTTGTAAGTATTTTTACTGTCATTCCATAACTCTTCTGTCAGTATTGTCTTAACTGATAGGTTTCTATTAACACCTATTTGACCTTACAAACTGTGGAAAAAGGAAATGACTGACTGTTCAAGTCAAAAAATAGTTCATAATTTCACATAAATAGAAAGATCATAACTTTTCATGTAGGAAGAAATTTTCCTGTGCTTAATCAATCAAGAACTTGAGCTTAGCTTGTCACAGTTTTTGAAAATGAACCACTTTTGCAATACTGAAATATCATTTGCTCCATGTGACAATATTTTCAATATGCTACTGAATTTATTTGTTCTGTTGAATTTATTTTCTTAACCTTGTTCTCATGATCAGCATCATTTTTGTTAGTTTTTTACCATCCTATGTGTTTTAATTATTACAACAAGAAAAAATAATAGATTTGTTTGCCTTTCCATTCTGTCACCTTTGTAAATAGGTTTCAATACCAGTGTTTTTTTCTTCTAGAGCTTCCTGTCAGCTTCTCCAAAGGCCTGTATGCATCCTCTCACAGTGTCTTTTTGGTCTTTCCATCACTTGTCCACTTCTTGATATTGAACTTACTCTAATATATTTTGGATTTTTCTTAAAGTGGCATTCAACTACCAAATAGTTCTTCAAATCTCCTAGCAATATGACAAGTTTCTCTAAAATGTAACAAAATAAAACATTTTTTATGCTTACAGATTCCGTGGGTCAGTAATTTGAAAAATGCAGAATGTAGACCATTTGTTACTATTGCAGAGTTGGAAATTGAAGGCTAGGTGTTGAACCATTGAAGCCTGTACATTCATAGGTCTGGTACCTGGGCTGTTCAATAGAAAATTAGACAAAGATTTCCAGACACAGGGTTGTACCAGTCTACACTGAAAACCTACCTGATAGATGTATAGAGATGATATAAATATAAAATTTAAATAAAATTATTTATAAAATACATGATATGCAAGTGTAAAATTATTATAAAAGCTAAATATGAATTTTGACTAATATAGGTAGTAAAAATGTGGAGAATTCTGTATAGAGATTCCTGATTTTGTTTGACAAAAGCACATGTTATCTATTAGAATAGGCTCATGTTAGCTAGTCTGCATTTTTTAAAGTATTATCTTTAAATTAACAGTTATTTAGAAAAAAATTCTTTTAAAAATCACTAATGTCACAGTTTAGTGAATAAAACCAACAAGTGGCTAGGCAAATATTAAGAAACTAGTGTTTTAGATGGCTATTAAAAGGGACTCATAGGTTGTTCTGAGAACATATTATACTTGACATTTTAAATATTTTTTTAGTATTCTACTAATTCAGGTTAGTATTCTACTAACCTGATGACTCCATTAAGGAAGAAGGTGTAAACTAGAAACCAGGGATAGCAAATAACTTTATTGTGGTTGCTTTTAACTTTTAATTTACAGAACCTTGCCTAAAATCAGTATACTTGCATTTCCAATCTATCATTGAATCACATGATATTTCTTCAACAAATATATTTCCATTTTGTGAGGATGGCAAGATAAATGAATTATTCTCATTTTTTATAGAGAGTTATATATGAATTAATCAAGATATTTATTAACAAATACTCATTGCCACTGATCATATCATGCTATGTTTAATCAGGGTGATTAGTTAATTATTTATAATTATGGACTTCTAATCTCCTTAGTGACAGTCAATTGTTTTTCTGTTTGTTTGTTTGTTTGATTTTTGGTACTGGGGATCAAACTCACAACCTCGTGCTTGCCAGGCAGGTGCTTGTGCCACTGAGCTAAATCCCCAGCCCCAGTCAATTGTTTTTTATCATTTGTTTAAACCAAGATTAGTGAAACAGATAAAAATTAATTATTTTTTTCCATAAAGCAAAGTAAAAATCCAAGAAAAAGAAAAAAATTAATATAGTACTGTTTAGGAATGTAGATTTTAAATATTAAATTATTTATCTTACACGAAGTCACATAAATTGAATTTAAACCCATGTCCTAAAATAATAATAGACTGGTCAATATTTTAAAGAATATTTCATTTTAATAGATGTCAGAAATATGTATTGTATAGAGAACTCTATAAAGTGGAAGCTATAGGGTTCCTAAGGTTTTTTCTTTCTTTTTGCTCTACTGACAAAATATCACTGAATGCCTTGACATTTGTATGACCTAGGAAATCATAACTTTTACTAGAGAGAGCTGAAAATGAGTTAGAGTTTTGAACAGTCTAAGGTACCTATGAAGATAGCTAGGTTTTCCAAAATACTGAAAAAAATTCAGTCCATTCCTGATCCAAATGATTTCCATCTTCACATAAATTCATACAATGGCCCACTTGTTGTGGATATAACTTGATAAAATTTCTTTCTCTTGCTACCTATCATAAGGATGCTTCAGGCTACTCTGAATCCCCCTGATATATGTTTTGGGTTGATCTTGTTAAGATTTTGTGTTTTAGAATCTTTAGAACCCCAATAGCCCTTGTCTGAGGACAATTTAGCAAAACACCTTCTAATTTGACTGAGAAATAAACAAAGATTTATCCTCAGCTTAATATTACATGAAATTAAGTTACATAATTTTCTAAAACTAATAAATAGCTTTGCAAAAGTTCAAAGCAATCTTAATGCAGAATATAAATATTGGGGATATTCTCCAGAATAAGAGTAAGATAAAACAGTGGATGGTGTAGGTCATAGGTAAAACAGAGACTTGCATGATGAACATGAATTTTTAAATAAAAACAAACAAAAAAGAATGCTGTAGAAACATAACTAAATGAAATAAAATAAAAATGAAATAAAAAAATAAACATATTAGAATATCAGTGGTATTAAACTGGAAAACTTTAATTTCAAGGATTACCTTAAACTGAAGAACTCTGATTTCGAGAATTACCTCTCTTACTTTGTAATAAAAGAATTAAAGATACGTAAGTATCAATGAAAAACAGTCTGGATTAAATTGAAGAATCTGATATGAAGAGGTTAATGACATAATATGATCATTAATTATGGAAAGTCAATTTTATTGGATTAAGAAACACCTGTTGAATTAAAAGACCACAATTTTGGGTGTGCCTGGTGGGTTGCAGAAACATGACTTTGGGTACTATATATATGTGCCCATTCCCTTTCTAGCACTATTCCACTTCTTTGCTTTCCAGATACCATGAACCAAGAATCTTTGTTATGCCACGCACATATATCACAGTATTTTTGCCTTAAAGCTAAGTGACCATGGCCTAAATTCCCTGAGTCTGTGATCCAAATTAAATTTCCCTTCTTTAAATCGTGTTTGTTGAGTATTGATGAGAAAGCTAATAGATACAATTGGTACCAGGATTGTGAACATTGCTATGACTTTCTTGACCTTGTAGTTTAGAAGACATTAAGCATGGTTAACAAAAGGAGAGTAAAAAGTTTAGGAGATCCAGGCTAAAGACACCTTAGAATTATATGAGTAGTGCATGATGCATAATTCCTGTTAGAGTTCAGAACAACTGAATTCTAATAGAAATCCAGACAGTAGAGGCCAGGCTCAGGAGGTTTTAGTTGGGAATTACGACTCTATTGGAAATTGGACTTGAGGGCATGGATGTCACATTCTGGAAAGAAAATTGTCCACATTTTTTCTGTGTCCTGAGACTTTGTGGGAGACTGATAATAAGAGAAGTGAGATAATTGATCTGGTGAAAAAATGCAAGGGAGTCAAATGTTCATGCTATGGCATTGGCACTGATGGATGCTTTTAACCAGCTTTGTAGTGTCATTTGAGTATAAAAAGCAGGCAAAAAAATTGAAAACTTAAAGTTTGGCCTACAAGGAACTGTGTGTAAAATTAAGGCCAAAGGAAGTATGGCAAGTGAAGAGATTAGCACTATTAAAAAGAAACTAAATTGCTTTTGGTTTGTTTGTTTGTTTGGTCTTTTTGAGACAGTCTCTCTATGCAATTCAGGCTGGCGTTGGGCTCACTTTGTAACCCAGGCTGGTCTCAAACTTGCAACAATCCTCCAGCCTCAGCCTCCTGAATGCTGGGATTATAGGAGTGCACCACCACACCTGGCTTGAAACTAAATATTTTATATGAGACTAAGAAGAAATATCTTTGAGGTTCTTCTCAGAAATTACAAGATCTCACAAACTATAGGCTCAAAGGTACAAACATCTGAATTTTAATTGATGAGACAATCCCTATGAGCCTTGCTAAAGAGGGATTTCCTAGGAAAGTGGTCAAGAAGAATTGATTTCATTATGTTCAGCCACCCAATCACTGTGAGGCCATTGTAGTCAGAGTCCAAGGGGACCTGGGTATTGGTCATACTGACAGCAGACCTTGGCATTGTCTGTGTGATGCTGATTTTATAAAAATACAAGATTCAATAGCTGCAAAATCAGGAAGGCTTCCACCCAGATTTCAAAAGAAAGCTTGGGAGGCCAGGAAAAGATACCCTAAAATGGGAGTGCATAAAGCTATAGCAATGAACCCAAAGTTGCTGTGGCAACTCTACTGAATCTGAGATACCAGGATCTAAACAATCACCAGTGAATAAAGTCAGTCCAGGGAGAGTCCATGAAGGCATCAATAAACAAGGCCATAGGGAGAGGACTGCCCAAGCCCTTTGTACTTCCCATCTCACTACCATGTGTCCCAGATGCTAGATATGAACCTATAGGACTTAATATTTGTGCTTCTGAGATTTGTCTTTCTCTGGTCTGCTTCTTTTTTAGCCCATTGTTTCTTTCTTTTGGAGTTGGAAAGTTCACCCTGTGCCATTGCAACTTCAAATTATCTAAGGGTTTAGTTTCTTTTTGCCTTTTACCACAGGTTCACAGTTAAGTTTGCCTTGAGTCTGCATTTGAAATTTTGAAAAGTCCTAGAATTGTTGAAACTTTGTTCAAATTGTATTAAATAGCATATAGGAAATAACTACTAAGAAGGATAAAAATGCATCTGTATGAAAAAGAAATAGTGAATATTGGGAATGTAGTCTCTACTATAGAGCTGAAATAGAATTCCTAGGAACAAAAAAATCCATGAAAGAGTAACACCCACCACCAATGTCTTACAGATGAGACTTAGACCTTTACGGGAAGACATTAACTGAAGAACTTGCTAAATTGATGAAGAGAAAACTGCTCAGTGGAATATTTGTTAGAGATTTGGAGGGATTCATCCATTGAAGTAATGTAGAGATTACTCTATTGAAGTAAAGTAGAGTTTAAAGTCATGGGAACAATGGATACCATAGCCCATCTTTGGTATTACAAAGTAAAATAAAATAGAGTGAATATGGAACTAAAATGTGGTAAGTTGATAACTGAAGAACTCAGAAACATTGATTACATGCTTGTTTTCCTGGGTTAGAAATTACAACATAGGATACTACCCTAGATTGGTTTTATGTAATCAGCACTCAAACACTAAAAATAGTACAAGAATGTAAATAGTTTTTCAAAGTTCATCATAAATTCTGTTGATAAGCAAAGCTCTAACAATGACAATTTTTCATTTTCAAATAAGGTTACTAATTGTCCTTCTCCACCCACTGTGCTAGAGAATGTCCTTTCAAATATATTTCTTTTATTCTTCAGCATACTCTCCTTCTAACCATTCCCCTTTATTGATTAATTGGTTAATTGATTGGTTATTATTTTTATATATCATCTTAATTTGCATTACGTATCTAATCTGTGACTCCTACTTTACCGATTCCTTTGACATGAAATGAGTTAGAAAAATCACATCTCAAATTTATTATTCTGATTGTTAGTATCTTCCACTCTGAAAAATGTAAGGGTAAATGTTCCAATATGGACTCAATGTTTTGTGATGACTTTTTCTTTGCCTATTTTCTTAGAGTGAAAACTTTTATGTCCTAATAAGTAATAAGATGCACATTTCAAAAAATATTCTTATTTTACCAGATAGCATCAAGTACCTATCATATAATGTCCAACAAATGAAATTCAGTAGTTCTTTCTAACCATTTCTAAACCTTGGAAAATATTTCTTGACATATTTTTGGCAATTTAAGTTGGTATCAACAATGGATTGCAAAGAATAACATTTCCAGAAATAAAATTATCAAACTAGAAACAATAAACGAATGAAATAATAAATTGCAGTAACTCAGACCTGCAATCTTAAATATCACATGATTGCTCTTATATTAAAAACTATATGTAATAAGTCATAGATATATAATAAAAGATGTATAATAAGAAGAAAGATAGAGAAAAAAATATTGCAATCCAGCATGGACAGTTTATCTAAAAGTGTTCCTTACCTTAGCATAAATGTCTTAGGTGTTTTATATATTTTTTGACCTGTTAGTCTGAATTTAATCTCTATGTGTGATATTTAAATTTATGAAGTCTTATAAGGTAAATAAATGAATTTGATGCTGGAAAAATAGAAGGGGTTGGAGAGAAGGGAAATGAATTGAAATGTGTTATGTACCTATACCAGTTCCCTACAATAAATGTAATCATTGTGTACTGCAAACATGTACTAATAAAAGTAAAATAAAAATAAAAGATTTTTCAAGGGGAGTATACTAATATAAATTCTACTAGAACTGTTGAAAACTGTTATTGAACAATGATGAATAGTCATTGATGTCAGTATTACAAAGTTTTCAAGTTTTGTTAAGTACTAGGAAAATTAAGTATTTTATGTTACTTTATTTTTTTACTAAATTTTGAAAAATATTTGGAACTTCTTTACAGTTTTTATGTAAGTGTTATTTTTTTGATCATTTTTTATTGAGTTGAGTGTGTGTTGCTGTCTTTATTGATTCATATTGTAAATTTAGTTAAGAATATTGATATATTTTTATGCGTACAACAAATATTTCCACTTTAGTATTAGTCTTTTAATTATAACCTTGTTGTAGTTCTGTTTAGGCAGAATTATTTCTTTACAGTTTCCTGTAAATATCTTATTTTGAATTTGAACACACTTTTCAAGAAAAGCATTAGTAGATTATAAATTATGTCATATATATAAAATCACTAGCTCCTATTGAATATTTTCTATTTACTTGCATATATGTGTGTGTTTTATGCTGATGACCCATTTATCTGTTTTCTTCTCAAATAATTCATTCATAACCTATAATAGTTTTCTTATTATCATGCAGCAATTTTGCATGAGTTAATATTTATTTCTGGGAAATTAGGTAAAACTGTTCTATGTATTTTTATACAATAACATTTCTTTTATTTCTGTTCCTGTTGTTCACAAGTTGGTACAAATAGGAAATGCAGAAGTAATATAAATTTTTAATTCACATATTTAAAAATTTGTATATTTATTTGCTGATATGTTGATATATACTTATATATATAAGTATATATTAACACATATCTATAAAATTTTTATCATACTATTATATTATTCTAATATTAAACATAAATATTCTGCCATTTAGTTTTTTCTTTTTATTGTTTGCAACCAATTACATCAATTAATGTTATATAACTGCTCTCAGTTGCTAAATCTATGTACTAAACAAATCCAATTACACAGCAGAAGTGCTTACTTAAAAGAGAGAACATAGAATTGTAGAGTGAAATTTTTATTTTTCATGTTTGCATCAGGCAAGATGCAAGTTATAAACTTCAAACTGAGAGGAATGACTGAATAATGACAAATATTTTCTTTTTCCTACAACAGCAAGTATGTGACAAAATAAGTCATTTTAAAGCACTACCTTAAAGTGTATACTTTTCTCAGAATTGCAAAAGGTTAGTATACTCACATTTATTTTAAATCAATCTCTTGTCAGTTTGCCTTACCACAAAACTTTAATTATATTATTGTCTCTCCTCTATTGACATTTTTCTGGTTGTAAGGATTTGGCAGTTTTTAAGTACTGTGGCTCTCTCTATATGTGTAGTATTTTAACTATGTTCTCAGTTTCACCACTGATATAAGGGTTGCCACCAACTAGCTTTATAGCATAATGTCTCTGTATGCCCTAAGGTATTTTTTTACGTGAATATTGTTTCCTTTATTGTTCTAACAGAGTCAATGTGTTTTACGAGGGTTCATCTATCACAAAACAATTTACAGTGCCTTACAAAACCCCAATACCTTGGAAAGACTGTATTTATGTTTTCTTTGGCTCAAAGTGAATAGCTCAGGTAGTAGCATATCCCTGAGGCCTTGTTCTTTAGGTCCTTTCCATTTAAAGAAAATACATTTAGGTCAGATACTGGAAAGAGAACTATGTTTAGATTTCTTTGAAAGGTGTTGAAAAATTGTTTGACAAGCGAATTTTCTTAGCAGAATTTTGCTAGACTGAAGAATATTACAGTTAAAACAGCTCACAACCTTATATTATTTTAAATCATTAAAGAAAATAACCAAGATTTTTAATTAAAACTTTGTAATTTAAAATGCAATTAAGAATATTTCCACCTGTGTCAATATTTCGCTACTCTGACTTAAGACAGAAATAAATACATTGTTTTCATTCTCATAAAATTTTCAAATGGGTTTAACATGAAATTATATACTTGACATGCACCATAGTGTATCTGTATGAATGTGAAGATCTTCAGGGAACATTTATTATATTTTTTGTCAATGCTCCTCTGTAAACATCAAAGCAGAAGAGTATGGTTGTACACATAATGGGGGTCTGAAAAGTCTTTCAATTGTTTTGTAGTAAGCTTGAGCTAAATTGGTCTATATTGCTTGATTTTCTATTCCTCACATATTTCTGGGCTAAGCACTAGGAAAAGACTTATTTATGTTCAATTTGGAAGGTGGAAGTGAAGAACAAGTGTCTCCCTGACAGTTCTGCAGAGCCAGTATTTCTACAGCACACACCTATTAGAGAGCTCCTGGCTCTTGAACCAGATATTTACATTACAATCTTCTACAACATTGGATCTCTTCCTTTAGTTTGAATCTTGTGCCAAGTTATAGACATGTCTGTGAAAAACAGTATTAGTAATTTTTGCAGGTTAGTACAAGAAGAGGTCCAGGCCATCTTGAGAATCCAGTTTCTATTTGTAGATTTCAAGTGGTTAATGTGGGCTCCAGTCTACCCCAACTTTATCTTACTTGTCATACAACTGTATTCTTGTCCATCTGTTCTGATGATCAAGGACAGTTGGAGGTTGTCTTGGGTACTCTTCTCTCATTGCTGGAACAAAACATCCAACACCCAAAATGAAGGCAGGAAAGGTTGATTTAGCTTACAGTTTGCGGAGGTTTCAGTCCATAATCAGCTGGCTCCAAGGCAGGGCAGCATGGCACTGAGGCAACACTTCAAGGCAGCAGCCAGGGCAAAAACAGCCAGAGTAAAAGAGGGGAAAGAGCAAGCATCTTTTCCACCTTTATATTGTACACAGGCCACAAACCCAGCCACTCCCCATCCACATACCACCCCACTCACCCAGCCATATACCACGACCCCCCCCCCCCCCCCCCCCCCACACCCCCCCCCCCCCCCCCCCCCCCCCCCCCCCCCCCCCCCCCCCCGCTCCCCACTCCCACCCCACTCCAGGGCAGTTGTAGAACTCATAACATCTCTGTGTACTCCTCCTGCACAGGCTGAGGATATTTACAAAGAACCCTGGCTCCTTGCTGAGTGCCTCAGTTAAACTTCTAAACTTCTCAAGTTAACACAATGTATCAACCATAACAGAGGTGAATCACCAGAAATAGGGGCAGTAGCCTTCCTGTAGATTTCTGGATCAGGTGTTCTTTGTAGTTCTTCATTAATGTCTCTCTCCACATCCATTATCTATTTACAGAATGCTGTCAATTTCAGTCTTCCCAGTCCAAAAAAAAAAA
>RJWM01032563.1:0-21296 GCA_004363535.1 Dasyprocta punctata | reverse complement strand
ATATCAGGTTCAGTATTCGCTATTTACTTTTCTAAAGTAATTACTATTAGGTTAAGCTGTAAGCTTCCTCAAAGCATTTCAAAAGGGATTTAAGTGACCAAAGTAAGACTCTGCCAGGCTCTATCATACTGTTCTACATTTCCAAATGTGAAAATTTTGTTGGCAAGAAGGCCTCTAGGAACTGGGTTACATGTATCCCAAAGCTGAGGATAAAGTGAGCAGTTATCACATAGTGATATGCAATTATGGATTCTGAGGATGCACAGTTGGGGTGTGTTGTGTGATACAGACATGCTATTAAAATGTTTTACCTGTAGACAGTGCACAGCAGGTGATGTCCTGCTTCGTGACTATCGAACAGTATACTTACTCCCTCTGCACTCCAGAATCTCGGACCTCAGCCATTCACATTTTCACTGGGACTTGTGAAGATCATCTGTTGCCATGGTGCTCGAGAGGTTTGAAGAGCAAACACTGACCCAGGGAGTAATTATACCCGTCTAGCTGCCTACCTTGCCTAACCTCCTTAACTCGTCTACTTTCCACTCTCAGTCACCTAACTTTTCAAAAAAAAAAAAAAAAAAGTGTATCAACTAAACTGATAAAATTCTTTCACAAAATTTGAAATAATGCTTAATGTTACTTGGCATTTGATAACAGAGATAATTTACTCAGATTCATTGATACATGTATGTGTGTATATATTGTAATTAAAATGTTGTATCTGTAATGACCGTTATGAGAAAACAAAGATTTATATTAGGAGGTACTTTAAGAGATGAAAATCATAAAAATGATAATCAAGAGTGGGATTTAAGTAGCTCTGATCTTTTTTTTGATTTTTTTGGTTTCAAATAGGATGGTCCATTGGATTATGTTCTGTTTATTCATTTATTTTCTCCATTCTTCCTTCAGATCATCTTCAGTATTTTTCAGGATCTTTCTAAATACCGCTCACTTCCTGAGCACTCGTCCAAGTGCTTGAAGTAAAGTTATGTTTTGTTTTTGTTTTTATTATTATTATTATTATTATTAATTGTTGTTGTTTTGGGGTTCTTTTGGTACCAGGGATCAAACTCACAGCCTCACGCTGGCCAGGCAGGCACTGAGGCCGCTGAGCTAAGTCCCCAGCCCAGTGAAGTTATGTGTGCGTTACAAAGGGAGGAGGAAGACTCAGTGTCTGACTGTAGGACAGTGTCAGATCGCAGTTCAGTTCAGCAAAAGGAGGACAGCTGAGAAAAGGTTTTAGTAAGACTCTATCTTAACATCTTAATGCTGTTTGAACAAAGTGCTTGAGTTGGGGCAATTTATAAAGAACATAGATTTACTGGCTCACAATTCCAGAAGCTGAGAACTCCCAAATGAAGGCATAGACACCTAGTGAGCTCCTTCTTTCTATGTCATCCTGGAAGGCAAAGGGGTAAATGGGAGTCAGTGCCCCTTGAACCCTGGCATTATTCCACGTGTGAGAGGGAAACACTCGTGACCTAAGCGCTTTGTTCAGGTGCCAGCTCTCGGCACTGCTATGGTAGAGAGTAAGTTTCAACACGAGACTTGAAGAGAGCACAGTATTCAAATTATAGAATATAAAACAGAAAACTAAAAAACATTAAAACTCAGACCACTAAGTGTGAACTCAGAAACTGTTATGACTTGGATCCTAACATATATCAATTGAAAAAATTTTCCTTGTTTATGATCATAATTTAATATATTTATGTGTGTCCTTTAAACACATACCATCCCTTTTGGGTGATCTTTGCATAGCCATTCTAATTGCCTTTGGGAAACCCTATGAAAGATCCCTTCTATCGCTGAGTTGGTGAGGTGAGGTCCTTGCTTGAGGTGAGGAGTTACCCATGTAAATCTGAAGCTGGTGTCTCTTATATGAGAAACCCGAGTATGTGTAACTTAAAGAGCAAAACAAAAAACAGATTATAAGTAACAGGGAGGCAGACCTTTTTAGAGGGGAAGGGGATCCAAATATGAAGGGAGAAAGGAGGAAAGAGGAAGGAAAAAGGAAAAAAAAGGATTAAAATGTAATATGCACCTGACCAATGCTCCATAATGAATGGATTCATTCTGTTTCACAAACATGTGCTAGGAAAAACCTTTTTAATGAGGACAGAGAAGAAAAGAAGCTGAGGGAAATGCTAGGATCACCTGGGATCTGTCCTGATGGGTGTGGTGATTGTGATAGCTGCATCAGGGTTTCTGAGATTACGGTTGCCATAACAACTCCAGGGCAGCATCCAGGTTCTGACATCAGTGTCTCTGGAGTTCAGGTTGAGATGTCTTGGACACAGACTCACTGGGAAAATTTCCATTTCTATAATCTCTTTTAAGCTATCTCTGGGTATTTTTTTGGGGATCAGTTTTTCAAATCCCCGATGTTGCTCTTTTGAGTGTCTTTTTAAAATCAGAGACTGCTGGTGCACGTATAATATTTGCAATAAAGCAATGCTGAAGACTCTTTTACTCTTCACAAAATATTATGATACAACCAACATCATGTTTCTATGTAGTATTTTAAAATTTCTCCATAATATTTGAATTGATGTAATTTAAAAGATAAAATAATTCATATATATGTCATTTTTAAACAACTGTGATATATCTTCGTATATGTTTTATTTTTCCTAGTGTTTTCCCTTTAATAATTACCAGAGATTGGTTTATTGGGCAAAAGACATAGGAATCGTTATACTCAACATTATTTGCAGTCTTTTTATTGAATAGTTTTATCCAATTTTAATGCTAATACCAGAGTGTAGTATTTTCAATTTCATTGTAACCTTATTTACTGGACTAGTACCATATACATATCTAATATTCTCATATGTACTTTTTCCATAAATAATCATATATATATACGTATATATATGAAACAAAATACCTGAAACCCACAGCTAAAAGAAGGAGAGGTTTATTATGGCCGTGTTTCAGTCTGTAGTCTCTGTCCGTTGTTGCTGGCAGCCCCCCAGGCAGGATGGCATAGCAGGGAGGCAAGACAGAGGAGGAGCTGCTCACTGCCTGCCAGGCAGGAAGTAGAGAAAGAAGGGAGGGTCAGGGAGGGAGACCTGTCTGCCAGGGCTCCACTCCAGTGACCCCCATCTTCTGACCAGGATCCAATGCTAACAACTTGAGTAGCTATAAACTTAGGAAATGAATCCTCCAATAAGTGACAAGCATAGCACTCCCACCAGTCAGTTGTCTCCCAAAAGCCCCACCTATGAGTGTGAGTGGCTTTAGAGGAACAGCTAGATATAAACCATAGCATATATCCGCGCATATTCATCAACGTACAGATGTGTGCATATACATTTAAAGCACCCGACAGCTCTAGTTTGTACTTTGAATATGAGGAAGAACAGTATTTCTATGCATTTCTTTTTCTTTTAAACTTGTTGAATGTTCTACTGATTTTTCTGTTCATAAAACAAGAAGTTTTCATACAGATAGCCAAGGAAAAGATGAGCTGTTGATACATTTGACATTTTCAGTATCCTGGATTTTGGAAAATGTAGGGGTTGAAAACAGCTTCAGGGGATGTGGTAGGAAGGAATTCAAGAGCAGAAGTTAAAATAAATCCTTTTAGAGTCATTTATATCCTGAGAATTCAATGCCTGTCCTTAGGGAAAGGCCACAGAGAAACACATTGTGACTCAAAGTGCTAAATTCAGGGCCAAAGTGTCTTCAAGGTGACTCTTTCCTCCTTTTACGTGTTGCCCTTATGGCCTAATTTTCTCTTCTTTTTGTATTTTACTGCTCCCTAGGGAATGTAATCTTGATAACATTTCTCTAATGGTCACTTTCTGTTTAACTCTTTTAAGCTCAGCCAAGTTATAACTGGGCATTTACCTTCCTTCATCTCCAGGGTCTAGAGATTTTATATTATTGCTTCAAAACACAGAATTTCTATCAGCAAGTTGCCTTTTGAAAGAAGGAAGCGATAAGTAGGAAGGAGAAATGTGGTGTCTAAAAGATAACTACAAATACTGGTCAGATAAAAGAGTGCTGGATTTCCTTGAAAACTGGGCCAACTTCGCAGCTTGCTGTATTAACATACAATGTTAACCCAATTTTAGGGCACTAATATTGCCTGAAATGTGAAGAAATTGTTGTGAATACAGATGCTATTCTATAGTCAGTGGAGTTACATCCTGATAAACATATCATATGTTGAAAATATCGTCAGTTGAAAATGCATTTAATACACTTAACCTACCAATTGTCATAGCTCAGCATAGCCCAACTTAGACCTGCTCAGAATATCTACAAAAGCTTGGAGGTATAGCACCATTTAAAAAAAGTCTTTTTTTTTTTTTTGACTAATAGTTGGCCATCTCATAATTTTTCAATACTTTACTGAAAGTGAAAATATTTTCTCAGCTGTGAAATTGGCATGATGTGTATTTCTTGTGATAACTGAGAAAATAAATGACATTAATTTTATGAAGCAATGTACCTAGTATATAGTGAAAATTTAATAAATAGCAATAAATTTTAGCTCATATTCCTACTCATCTCTATTGGTTATCTGTCTTGCCAGCACATGGCCAGTGTCTGAAATTGATATATCAACTCCAGATTTCTTTTTATCAGTGTTTGCATGGTATATCTTTTTCCAACCCTTTATGTTTAATTTAGTGAACTTTATATTTAAAGAAGGCTTGGATTTTCTTTGTTTTTCAATCCAATCTGACAAAGTGTCTTATAATTATTTGTATATTTAAATTAAATACTGCTATAGTTGTCTTAAAAGTGACAATCTGTTGCCGTCTATGCATTTTCTTTTGCATTTCCTTTGCATTTTCTGTTTCTCCCTTTTTTCCTGCCTTAATTTTTTAAAAAGATGAAATCCATCTTTAATTGATATTTTTCTTATTTTCTTCTACCTTTTGCTATCTAGAATCTTATTTAGGATACCATATTATGTTTCATTTTTTGTCTTTTATGCTCCTCTTGGCTCTGACATTTTCTTAAACTTTCCTTGGCTTTATCTTGATAGATGTGAGTACTCGTCAGGTATTTTGGGGACTGCTTCTCAGTCTGAATTGGTATGACATCTTACTGTAATAGACTGTAGATAATGGGTTTCTGACATTCCTATTGATATAGGGGAATGATCTCAGACCTCCAAATGATATAGTGGAATGAAACTCTCAACCTACTATACGTCTGGCACGGGTTTGTGTTTTCTAAAATCAAAGAATGAATTTTAGGAACAACGGAGGGTAAGAGCGGAATATATTTATTGAGGGAAAGAAAGCTTCTGTCTGAGGGACAGAAGGGGTCCCGAGTGTGCTGTCAAAGACTTTGTCATTTCTAGGGACTTTTATAGAATAAAACCATGAGGTTAGATGGGTCCAAGGCGGGAAAAATGGGAACATGCAAGGTGGGCATAAGGTGGGACATAACTACAGTTAACCAATAAGATTAATTGCTCAGGTAAAATTGATTAAATCAAGGACAAATGGGGAAGCAAGTCACATGGCAAGTGGGGGGGGATGTTTAACAGCAGTGACTCTTGCTATAAGGGGTTGGGATGCTGACTCCTGACTTCCTCAGGGTGATAGAGAACTATTCAGAATATCAGTCCTTAGAATATGGGTGTACTTGTTTGATCTTTTGTCTTGAGGCCTGGCCCACAGCAAGAGGTGTGTGTCTCTTCCAAGGTCACAAGACATCTGGTCCTCTGTGCCAGTTTCCTTGAGGGCCTAGTCCTGTCTGACTGCCTATAATATTTCTGTCTAACTCAGTTGCCTGTAACACTATGACTACAGCTTTCAGTAGCTTGTTGTCCAATTAGCTCACAATTAGCTACCAGCAATTTATTGATATTTTTAGTTTTATGGTGAGCTTTACCCCAGAGAAGTGGTTCTTAGTGTTCCCATAGTTCTTTGATGTCTGTCTCTTTTAAATTTTGAGGTGACAGCTTGCCCTGTAACTTCAGTTATAAGAAAAAATGAAAGTGTCTGTTTTTCCATATTTCCAGTTTTTGTTATTATAAGGACAAGAAACTTGCTCCATGTTCTTTATGCTTATAAGTTGAACCCAGCAGCCCCTCACTAAGCTTTCAAATATACTCCTTTGTGTATACCAAAGCAGATATAATATTTAGAATTCATTTGATATTGAGGTTCAGATTTTACTCATGTAGTCAGGCAATTATTTACTGCCCTTCTCAAAGCATTCGAGTGAATTCAAAATGTAATTATGAAACCAAAGCTTATCCTCTCCCAACATTATATCCCTTTAGCATTGATAAATATACTTAAGCAAGTATCTTCAATGTATTTTTCACATAAAGTTTGGAAATGGTGCAGTTTATTTGGAGTTCCTCACACCTACACAGGGGTCACACTTTGTACCTTAACCTGATGGGGTGCGGAGATTTGAGTCTCTACGTAGATCCTAAAGCCATAAGAAGTGGGATGTGCATACATTTCAAAGAATCACCACCTCATTATAACACCCTACTTTACTGGAGTCTTTAGAGGTTTTTTCAGGTAGTTTTACTTAAACAATGCAGGTGTGGTTCCAGTGTCAAGAGAGGCTAAGCAAAACTTTCCCGCTTCATCTGTTTCTTTCCATGGGCCTCCTTTGCAAATTCCTGGGTCTCATCCTCTCCCAAAAAGCTCACTAAATTTACCATAAAGGACCTGTAAGGTTGCAAGGTTGGATATTTAATTTGCTTTGTAATTTGGTCATCTGCAAATAAGGCTTTAAATTTCATTTTCAGAAATCTCAGTCCTGTAGCTTCAGGTAAAAAGATTTTCTTTTAGTGCATTCATAAAAGCTTCTGGGATGCTTAAGTAGTTCTTGATCTGGGAATTTAAAGCACTGAGTATATAATTTTGTTGGAAGGTCTCCAGTGAATTTAAATGCAACAATTCAATTGTACTATATACCTTGTTTTTACAAAAATATTCTGTGATGGCAATCATTTCTATAGGTATCTGATTAAGTGTCAACAGATGGTCATTTAATTAGCTGTTTGGCTACTGATCACCATAGACTAACCGTATCTCATTTTTCAATGACAACACATTAAATTAAAGTCTTTAATCATAACTGAGAACCATTTCCAGATAGATCACAATCAATTCTGGGAATCTATCCTTAAAATTCTTTTCCTTTGGAATGTCTTCCAGTTTCTATGTTTGTGTCACTTAGGGTTCACTCAGAAATAGAGCCCCTGGCAATGATATGATATAATGAATTCATAAAAATTGGTTGCTTATATCCAAATATGCAGGCTCATAAAACAGTTTTGGTTTGTCTGCTCCTTCTACTTCTTGTTATGAACCAAAAGGCAGAAAACAAGTGTTGAGAATCAGCAGATGTGTGTGAGGTGGGGGTGAGCATGTCCAGTGGCATCTTGGAAGGAAAGCGCTGAAACCCGTACTAATTTCTCTCTCTGGGGAAACTGTGTGTCCCATTGCTGAATGTCCAAACTTGCTATGAGGGTAACTTTGGAAGGAATGTGAAGATCTGGCCATAGAATGACCCTAGAATTTGGCTCAGGGTTTAGAAACAATGAAGGAAGAGTTGGTATAGCTATTGCCTATACCAGCAAGATGAACCTCAATAGATGCAAAATTGTGTTTTATCTCCAGCAGGCCCTGACCTGCACTGACTTTCTCAGGCTCTTCTTCACTTACAACCTCCGAAGCTGTTTTACAGATTTTTAAAAATTTGTTTGCTTTGTTTGTGTGACAAACTGAACCAGGACCATATAGGAATGGGGATCCTGGGAAATAGAGTTGAATTTACTTGACTTGACAGGAAAGTCTCTTTATCGTTCCAGTCACTCAAGTATTCATATTTTGGAGAGCTAAAATGATGTCATCCACTGATGGTGATTTCTAGAAAATAACTGTATTAAATTTTTATTTGTTTTATATACTTCTCCCTACTGGGTTGATTATCAGAAAATAATCTTGGTAAATACAGCCTGTATGCTTCCTTATCTTCTTTCTCTTGTTGATTTTCCAAAAATACTTTGTTCCAAGGAAAATTCCTTTGTTGGTACGTTTGGAGACAAACAAAGCTTTCTTCTTTCTTAACAATACAGGGTAGCCCAAATCCTCCACCTTTGACCACATTGTAAGCATGTGAGCTGGATATTGAGCTTGAGGAAATGCCACATAGACACCAAGATGGTCTGACCATCTAGTAACCTCTTCCACAGAACTGCCAGGGCCCACTGGAGAAAGGCAATCATGTGAGGAGATGAGGCAGGTAGGGGCTAAGCTGTAGCAAAGTCAAGAATTGTTTTGAACTTCCATAAAGCTATGTTAGGCACTAGAACTTTGATTCCTACATTCTAAGCATCTTAGATTTGTTTCTTTGCTTCGTACTGATAATTTCTCCCTCTCTAAGCTTAGCAACTTCATCTCATTTCCTGTTCCTCCTCTTTTTATTCCCCTGTAAAGAATGCTCCAAAACATGTATTTAAACTGTTATTTCTGATACCCTAATTATTATATGTCTGGGTGAAGATTTGTTTTGGTTATGATTAATTTGGGTTCTGTATGCCTCACTTACCTGTATATCGGATTCTCTTCCCATGTTTGGAAAATTTTCTCCTATTATTTCTACAAATAGTCTTTGCAGATCATTCATACAGACCCCTGCTTTTTCATTGATGCCTATTAATCTTGATATTCTTTAGATACACACAGCATTTCTTTCATAATGTTTGTCATTTCAATTTTTAGCTGAGAGATTCTAAAATTCAAGGACCCAATCCAAAAATGGGCATCTGAGATGAATACACACTTCTCAGAGAAAGAAATACAAATGGCAAATAAATATATGAAAAAACGTTCAACATCAATGGTCATTCAGGAAATGCAAATTAAAACAACACTGAGATTCCATCTCACTCCAGAAAGAATGGCCAAGATTAAAAAATCAACCAACAACAAATACTGGAGGGGCTGTGGAGAAAGGAACTTTCCTCCACTGTTGGTGGGAATGCAGACTGGTGCAACCACTGTGGAAATCAGTGTAGAGATTCCTCAAGAAGCTACAATTAGAGATTCCATTTGACCCAGCTATCCCAGTTCTGGGCATTTTCCCGGAAGAACTGAAAATATCATATCACAGTGATATTTATGCACCCATGTTTATAGCAATCCAATTTGTAATAGCCAAATCTTGGAAACAACCCAAATGCCCATCAATCAAGGAATAGATAAAAAAGATGAGGCATTTTTATACAATGGAGTACTACTCAGTTATGAAGAAAGATTGCATTGAGACTTTTGTAAGTAAATGGACACGACTTGAGACCATACTCATAAATGAGATAAATCAAACCAACATGTGTAAATACTCCCCAGTGCAAGAAGCTGAAAAAGTATATATGATCCAAAATTTACAATAAGTACTGTGTAAGGGTAAAGAACTGCTCAAAGAGCAAAAGCAATTGGGAAAGCGAAAAGGAGGAAAGAAGGAAGGGAAAAGGAAAAAGACATAAATCTGTATATATGTATATGTAAGATAACTAAAATGACTATACTGTTGAATGTATTAGTTATTGAGAAAGATTGGTTAATACTCATATGATTAGATCAATTTTGCATATCTATATCCGTTAATGTAAACAACCGTGTTGAAGGCAATGATATGCAATATTGCAACCATTGTCAAGTTCGTATCATCTTGTTTTGTAAAGCTATAATGTTACTGTTGTGGATTTGCTGTTGTGGTTTGTTTGTCTCTTTTGCTTTTTGTCTTTCTTATATGTATTTTTTTTCTCTTAAATAAAATCATCTGGCAAAAAAGATTAGTAAATTTTTATTAATTGCTTTCTCTATTATATCTATACATTCCCTTTCTGTTTGCAAACCACAGAGAATGGAAATGAAGATTTTATATGGATATTAAAGCAGAGATATAGCTTATTAATTAGACAGTTTATAAATGGAAAGAGGTCTGTGCTTGCTAATGTGAGGGAATATAGGCTGGGAGGATCCCATTTTTTTTTTTTTCTTTCCCTGTTCTTCCCAGAGGTTAGTCTGCAGGCTGTTGCTACAAGCCTCTCTAATGATCATCTTTCTCTGTATCAGGAAAGGGTAAGGTCAGCTCTTTGGTACACCAGAAAAATTAATTAAATTCTTCTCCCTCCTGAATTGTGGTATAATGAAGTCGCATACATATGAGGGAAGCTACACAACAGTGGCCTGGCTATTTAGCTGGCAAGATAGATCCAATTCCAGATGGTTTTCAAGAAACGCTGCTGAACCTCATTCACGTTGCTAGCATTTCAGAATCTTTAACTGTGAGATCTGGGACGGAATGTCTTTTTTAAAGTTCCCAGGTGATTTCTTTATAGGAAGGATCAAAGCTGGATCAAAGACAGTTTTTCGTGTTTTTTCAAGGAGTTCAATAGCAGTAGAGAGTAATTTAGAATTATTGCAGGGCTCAATTGAAGCATTTTTGTTATGATATTTGTCAGATAAATATCAGACACTTTAATGTAGCCTAGAGACATGATGGCACCAAGTTACTGTACCTGCCTGATCACACACGCAACCCTGGGAGGCACCCGTACGAACCTAACTCTTTGCACACATACACAGAACAGTGACACACAGATTCACAAGGGCACAGAAATTCTGGGAGAATGCAGAGATTCACCCACATTCCTAGAAATACAGCAATATCTTGGTTCACAAACACTTCTGTTCATGAACTTTACAATAGGTGATGAATGTGACCGTGGCCATGTCCCCCACACTAACTTGAATGTGGCCATCCTTCCCCAAATCATGCAATGAGTTAAATTCACAAACCAAGGTATCACCATATGCAAGACATGACTGAGACAGACTGTGTTATAGAAAGTGAAACGGGTATCACCACCTGTAGGGATGGAGCTGCATGACATCTCAGTGGGAAAGGAGATTGTACCAAGGCTTATTCCCACATCTAATCTATAGCTTTGTGAAAGACGTAGGAAAATCAATTGGTTTTGGGTGCTGGCTAGCAGATCCAAGTAGCATATCACAACATGAATTAAAAAAGCATTATCTATGTGACCTACTTATATTTACCAAGTGTACTCCCACCTCCAAATCATCTGATTGCATCCACCCTTTATACAAAGTCTTATAGCTAAGATCTCATTTGCTCTTTAGAAAAGCTCAACAAAATAAGTACCCTATAAAAAGTTGTCATTGATAAGGCTCAGAGAGAGCCAGAGAGGTTAAATACAATTCTGAGGTCACCAAGTTTACTTGTTTGCTATAGTTATTGTAACAAATTACTACAAATCAAATGGAGAAAAACTGAAGAAAACTATTTCCTCCATGTTCAGGAGGCCAAATTTTTGAAATCATTAATTTTTCAGGCTATCAATCCTTCTGGAAATTCTATGAGAATCTTGTTCTCATTCTTTCAGCTTAGGATTTCTGTCAACAATGACTGGTCAAACCATTCCAATGTCTTTTCTGTCTTTATATTTCCTTTTACTCTTCATGCTCTGGTTCTCTTATATTTCATAAGGGCATTTACCATTGCATTTCAATCTACCTGCATCTTCCAGGGTGATCTCCTTACTCCAAGACCCTTAATTTAATGATACCTGGAATACTTCTGAAATCTGAAATATGGATATATCGTTTGGTGATCCACCATTCAACCCATGACATCCAGACAGTAAGGAGAACGTCTGCAATGCATCTTATCTATGTCATGCCAGAGCTGTTCTTTTGACCCACATTAAACAGTGTCTGAACTTCCTGCAATAGAGATTCAACATGAGGTCACAGGGGCAGAGCCTGTCAGACAAGGTTCCCAAGGAGCAAATCCAGACTGTCACCCAACGTTTTGATCCCCATCATTAGGAAATATTTTACAAATGAGATGGACTCTTACATAGTCCATGCATGGGCCATCTGTGAGTTGGGCTAAAGTGTGCAAGAGATTCTTCACTTTGAGGACAAGGACTTAGAACTGGAAATAAAAGTGCATGCTAATGCTGCCTGGCCAACAGGTGCAGTCATGTATTGGGAGCAAGCGGTCATGTGATTGCCACTGTTGTAGACCTGAGTTTGACTGGAATGACAGTGACTTTATAGGTGTGTATGCTATGGTCTTTGTGGCTCCTTATAAAACTCCCCATGAACTTAAGTCAGTATTTGTCTATGAGGAAGATGGGTACCCACAAGTGAGTATAGAATCTCGTACTAATCAACAGTAAATCAAGATACATTGTACATTTTCATGCCCTTATTTCTGCAGTGGTTCAGTGGCAGATATAAATGAGTGTCCCTGTACATAAATAGATTATGGTTTAATGCAAGATATAAACAGTGTTTATAAATCACTGCATACTAGAAATTGTTGTGACTGAAGTCATAAAGCAAAATTGGCCTAATAGATAAATTTTATTTTAAGTTTTATGATGATTTTAAAAAATGTTTGTGCTAGCTACCAATATTGAAAAATCAAGAGGTTTAAATAAACTCTGCATTCCTTATAGGAATGAAAAACAAAAATAACACATCTTTCCAAGCTGGGACTATATTCCTTCTTGGCAATATCTGGCTTTTTTAGTGGAAATACATACTCTGTGTTCATAGTTCCCCAGTGCTTTCTATTTTATTAATTCAGTCTGACTTCGTCTGTTTTAATGTTGGTCTGATTTCTGGAGGTATCAAACTTTGCAGTTCTTGTATTGGACAAAATTTGTCACTAAGTCACTAATAAATATTTTAGATTTCCAGGGAGGAATTAGTGAAAGTAGTGGAATAACCAAGTAACTTTCATGAAGTTACTAGGGACTAAATTGTCCCATAAAGTGTCAGAAATTGCATAAAGACAGGGAAGGACAGAAGGAATCCAAGTGCAGTGACTATAGGAAGGGTAGGATTAAATGCAGAATTAACATTTGATTGTGGTAAATCCCTATAAGAGTAAATTGGAGGACAATATTTTTATAAGAAGCTTGAGGATTATTTACAAGGTTTGTGAAGTCCTACAAACAAATAACAAAACACAAGTGAGCTAATATAAAAATAGATAAAATAATTGACAGGTTTCATAATAAAAGAAACAAATGACTGGGCTTTGAGAGAAAAGAAAATATGTTTTAATACATAAAAATAAAATAAATGCAAAAAATGCATACTAATCATAATATACAAATATATTATTGGGCATGTAGTTCAGTGTGAGCACCCCGTGTTTAAACCCTAGCACAAACAAACAACAAAAATTAAAAATATAAGAAGACAAATTCAACCTAACATTGTGTGTAAAGCATGTTCAATGTATCACTGTAGGTAAGGTCCAAACCAAACAAGAAAACACAGCATACTGAAGAATGAAACTTCCTTCAGAGGGAAGATATTTAAACACAGTCAGAAATTCCACAGCAATGGTAATGGAAGTTACATGTCACACTGGCTAAATTTCCTGTCTGCCATATTCTGATGTGTGCAGAACAAAAACAAACTTGTGATGTATTACATTTGATAGGTGAAAATGATAATAGCAAGTCTGAAAAACATACAAGTTGAGCAAACATGGCCTTTGAGATAGGTACAGGAGGACTCACCAGGCTGCCATAGTATGTGTGGGTGATGGCAGGGGCTCCCTGATCTCATCCTCAATGCAAGAAGCCTGGAAAACTGTGCATGTTGGTCTGGGTGTTTTTATTGCCTGACCAGGCAGCCAGTGCCATTGTCTTTTTAACAAAGCCACTAACCTTGTGGTTTGAAAAGAGTTGACATTTTACTTTTTAAAAAATTAACTTTATTGGTATACTATATATATATATATATATATCACATTCATCTAGGGAATTTGTACCTGTACATAATATATCTTGATTCTTCCTTTTTTCCCCCCTTATTTCCCTCCCTTCCCTTCGAGGGTGGAAATTTTAGACTTACATGAAAGATACTGGTTGGAAAAACATCTAAATGATGCTGGGAGAATGTTACATAACTAGCTTTGGGAGAGGGAGAGAAACTTGTAAAAAACAGGGTGTGTTTTATCTTTTTTAAAATTTGGCATGATCATGAAAACGAAGAACCCCTCATATAATTCACTCAAGTGACAAATGCTGGCTTTTGCTCAGGTGTTGGCAGGCTCCTAAATGCTTCGTCTGTCTGGACCTTGACTGCTCTCTGCCTCCCCACACCAAGGGAGTCAGTCTTCTAACAGGCTAGGTCCGACAGCTTATACCCAGGTCTTCGTTGACTTCTCCTTAAAATGGGATTCTGCAACTCTGATCATCTCACTTCAGACTCCCCTTCTGTTCTACCTCAGCCATTCACTCTCTCAGTGGGTCCTCACCCTGAGCCTCTCTGTGGACAGTGGCAGCCACAGGTGTGCAAGCTACCCTGCCACTTGATTCTTTAGACCTCACGGTCCAGTGGGAAAGACAGACGCCAGCACAGAGACCCAGCAATTTTCAGTGCACTTGGCAGGTGTTACATAGTCAATAAAACAAACATGATGAGAAGTGACTGGGAGCATTGGATAAAGAGGGCTCCTTTGAGAAAGTGACGTCTGAGCTGGAACCAGAAAGATGAACAAGTAGTGGTCATAGGAGCACGTGTGATAGAATATCTCATTCTTTGGACCCATCCTCTGGCCTAATTATCTCTGCTTTGCATGCATTTGACTCTTCCTGGTAACTTGGCCTTTGCCCATGCTATATTCTGCCCTGAATATATTCTTCCCCGATTTTCTCCTGAAGAAGCCCTGCCTTGCTTTCCATTCAACTTTCTCCATGAAACCTTCCCTCGCCTCCACCACCCCTCTCTTACCCATAATGATTTAGGGTTAGGATGCTACAACCATTTCTTGGTAAGAACTATCTTGATTATAAGCAACAGAAGTCTATCCATGTATTAGTCACTTTCTCAGTGCTGGATCAAAATACCCAATACCAGGAACATAAAAGAGTAGGGGTTTATTTAACTTAGCTGTTACAAGTTTCAGTTCATGGTTGTCTGACTTCAAGGCAGTAGAGCACAGAAAAACAGCATGGTGGAGAGAAGCTTCTCATCACATGGAAGCCAGAAAGCAGAGAGAAAGAGGAAGAGCCAAGTACAAGAATGCCCCTTTCAGGCCGTGCCCCCAGCAGCCGCCTCTTCCAACCAAGATCTGACTCTGAATGGCGCATTCTGCTGTGAACTCAGAGATGGGTTTATCCTTGGATGAGTACAGCACTCCCAAGGTTCACTCGCCTTCCAAACACATTTAAGATTGAAAACCATAATAAACTGGAGAAGAATAAGCAAAACAAAAACAAACAAACAAAAAACAGTGTCAACTTCAAGACACAGGTAAGTCAACTATAGGGCTTGCTCTGGGGAAAACAATACCCAGTGGCATTTCCTTACAGCCAGCCGCTGCTGGCTCTGTGCTTTCCCTTCTCGCCTCTCCCTTCCTGCCATGGGCCAGTTTCCTCTTCCATTTTGCCTTTCCTCACACATCCGAAACTCAGGCTGCAGGATGCTCTGTATGGATGGAACATAAACCTTCCAAACCTACAGTGACCTTTCCCCACTCACTCACGTGGAAAAACCCCCAAAGAAAGTGTCTTTGGTCCAACTTATTTTGCATTGCTTAACTATACCTGGGAGGGGAGAGGTGAGAGAAAAAACAGGCCACCGAGGAACCACAGGCCCCATCCCTTATGACGCGAAAAGCAACCCCATAAGGAACCATAAGGAAAGAAGAACAGGACTGTTCTGGGCTCATGCAATTAAAAGAATGGCTCTGGTCCTTTACAAATATTCTTGGACTAGAACTTCATCTCTGGACACAGGTATTGTAGAGGTGCCAGGTTTACTGCCAGCCCCACAACGCTCCACGGGACTGAAAAGAAATCTGATCTTTCCCATAGCTGTATGCCTAGCACACCCCAAGTCTCCCATGATTCCTGCAGTCATGCCATTATCCACGTTTCATATTACATTTTTGCAAACCTATTTGTTCCACACAGACTCAGTGTTTCCATCATGCTTCTGTGGCAGACCTTTCCCAAAAGGCAAGCAAGAGTGAGTATTAATGCCACTCTAGAGAAATCTGTTTGCGGTGTATAGTGTGATGCCTCTCTCTGAGGCTTACTATTAATTTATGGACAATTTCCATTGATCTTATATTCAGCTACTCCCTTAGCCTACTTTTTATGAGTGCAAATGTCATTTACTTTTTAACTAGAAAATATGGGCTTCCCTGCAGAGAACTCCCGTCCCAGCCCTCCTCCTTACTTGGCCTATGCATGCGATTAACCTGATTCTCTGGCCCCAGACTCCTGGCTCCACACTCACAGAACACGGCTGCCTTACTGTCCCTCAGCACATAGTTTATAACTGTACTGCTGTGCCATGGATCACTTTTGTGCCATTTTTGCATTATTTACATATTACTCTATGTGTTTGAAGCACACACGCACACACAAACACACAGACACACACACACACACAGACTCACATCCTGCATCACTCTTTCAGCAATTACTGATCCCTGTGTCAGATCCTAGAGCTGCTGTTATAATGTAGAACCTGATGATAAGAGAGGAAATAAAAAAATAACCACGGGAGGTGAATGATAGACTATGCAGGCAAAGATAGAAGGCAGAAGTAGACAGAAAATACAAGAACCTGCTGGTCTTGTGCTGAGTTAGAAAGAGGGATTTCAAAAAATAACCAAATAAATTGAAAAAGAGACATATTGAAGACATGCTGCAATAACTGTAGAAACTTAGGGGATTTAGAAAAACAAATTCAAGGTGTTTTATGAGGGGTTTTGATATTTACAAGGAGATAACAAATGTGATGCAATTTGTAATCATTTTATATCATATGGAAGTTTCATAAAATGTGACCCAACCTGTTTAATTTGTTGGGAGTATCTCTTGGAATTTATTTTATTCACCTCCCCAAGTACTGTACAATGTGCTTCTGAAAAGCAAAGACTCAGTGTTTTACCCAGAGTATCAGTTTCTAGGATTAGACATATTACTCACTTGGTAATCATGTGTTTTTAAAATCTTTGCATTTAGCATTATAGTATCATCATCATCATCATCATCACCACCATCACCATCATCATCACTATTCAGTAATTCATAATGAACAATAATTGCATCCCAAGGTCTATGCTAAATTTGAAAATTCTTGATTTCATTTGATCTTCACAAACAGCCCAGGCTTATGAGATCATTGCTATAATGTTGGGTCACAGATGACCAGTTCATGGCCTGGGCCAGTTGGAACAGAAATATCAAAATAAGCTTGATGTAAAATGTACCTAGAAAGAAAAATTAAAACTTGGACATAGATAGATTACACGTGGATTCAAGAGAGAAGGAAAGGTAAAGATGATTTAGGAAGGAATGAAGAAATGAGAAATTCTTCTTCTCCAGAGATCACACTGAGTGAGCTGTCACTGCTAGAGGCAAAGTCCTTTAAGGACTTTTGAAGGCTACCTCTAGATGTTTAGTGACTGATGCTTCCACACAGAACTCACTCCTTGGGTCCTGCATAAGAAGAGTGAAAAGAACTTAGTTAAAGTTTTACTACAACAATACCCTCTGCAGTATGGATTGTTTAACTGTATGCTGTGAATATAGCACCAGCTTAGTATTCACAAAAGACAAAGGAAGTTCAATATTCCTGGACATGATAGTATTTTCCATAGTAGTAACTAGTGTTAGGAAACAGCATAAATGTCCAGTAAAATGAGAATAACTATATAAATGATGTTACATCCATGTGATGGCCCATTTCACAGCAATTAAGAATGGGAGCTTTGATAAAAATGCAATGCCATATAAAATGCTCTGGATATGCTTTCAAGTAAAGAAAATGCAGGGTACCCAATTTTTGTGATACAATATTTCAGTTTCATTTAAAACTTCACTCTCAGCAGGGATAATGACACTGAGATATAATCAGGAGTCTGCTCTAGAACCCAGATGTCCAATGTCCTGAGCAATAATAAAAAAATTACAGGATTCTCTGACTTTGAGATGTTGATGACTTAGGCCCAACATGCCCGTGTGATTCTTTTTTTCCCAGCTGGTATCTCTGCATGCAGAACTTTATCAGCATCTATTTCACTGACAGCTTCCTCCTGCCAGTATCCCTTGCCCTGTCTAGATCTCTTTTTGTGGTTTATTCTTGCCTCATCCTATATCAGCTTGATATCATGTATGCAACAGTTGCTACTTTCATTTTGCGTTTTGCTATTGAATGTCTACAGTAGCACCATCCAAAGAAAATATGGAAATCACACATTTAAAATATTCTAACATCTACATTAAGACATGGGTCTAATTTTAAAGGTGAATACAAAGAAACAAGTATTTCGATTTTAATACTATGCTGTTTTTCACTAGGTCTGAAATATGATTTCAACATATAATCAATTTTGCCGTACTCGACCGTGTCACATTTCTGTATTTGTACAAAGCCGCGGGTTTCAGTCTGCATTGTGCCCTGAGCGCATGTCTCTGTATGCCCAGGCCACGTTTCAAGTCCCCGAGAAGCAGGTATGATTGACGGCTCCTGGAAAAGACTGCACAGCCCTAACCCCTGCTCTCATTGTTCAGACTTGCTTCTGAAACTTCCAACTTTGTATGGTAACTTTAGATGAAAGACTAATCAGCACTCAATCCAATAGTGAATTGTCAGAAAATTGTTTCCCTTAAAAGAGAATTCAACTGTGGTGCCTCTGTTAATGAATTAATTGGCAAGGGATAATATATTTGGCAAGGGGGCAGTTTCCCATTTGTTTAATTAAATAAGGATGGAGATTAAAATCACTGATCTCATTGAGTCATTTCAGAGTATAACTGTAGGAGACTTCATTTCTTTGAAACACAAGGGGCGACAGAGCTAAGAATTTGTTGAGAAGCTGACAGCCCCTTATGCCAATGATAAGGGTCCAACAGAATGAGTTCCATTCTACAGTGACCTCAACAAATCATTTAATAATTGGCATGGTTCTGTAAAATGATGGGATGTCTTGAACTTTGACTACCAATTACTGTATAGCCTAGAATTTTCCTTTTCCCGCAGTTAACTGCTTTCGCATATGTGAAATGACTAGTCACAGCCGTGGAGGTAAATATAATTATTACCCTCCATCATCTTTCACTAGTAGGTCCAGGTCCGGTTACTAACTGGACTACTGAAGATACTCTACTTAAGATCTTCCTCTAGGTCAGCCCTACTCGTTTATGACTCCCACTTTAATTGAATCTGATATACATCCCAACATTAACCATCCCAGAACCATCACATTAACCATTATCCCAGGGAACTTTTCCTCTATCAGAATCTTTTCTTATACTTCACATCATTTTCCAGCTTTTAAGTTTTATTAGGCAGTTAATGTCCCCAGTTTACAAATAAAGAATGAGTTTCACAAGTGTTGAAATGACTTTCTTTGCTTTCCTCTTGTTATGCAAAACTATCCACCATATCAGTGCTACAGTGATGCGACACGACACAGAACTTATCTATGTCATCCCTACTAAAATATCCCCTGCTGCTGCCTGACCATAGCACAAACTCCTTGATGTGGTCCTTGTCCCTCTCTCTGGTCTAATTCCTCCTCTCTGCACCCTTGGGCTACCCCTCGCATTGCTCTAGGAAGAACCATTATGGGGTCCACACAGCTGATACAAAGCTTAAGAATGAGTTAAAATTTCTGCATGTGGTTATCTCAATTTTAAAAATAGCACACCACTTATGGCAGTATATTAACTTCACAAGTGCCTGCAGCACATACATTTCTTACTCAACCTCTTATTCTTTCATCTTCACTCTTTCCCATTCCTCACTCCCAGGATCGTCTGATTCTCTATTGAACTATGCTTAATCTCTGAATGTGATGTGGTTTACTCAAGCTCAAGGGCTTATCTTCTTGACCCACTTTGGTCAAATATTTACATGTGAAACAAGTTTTCTGTGGTGATTGCTGCTGCTCCTAATCATCATCATCATCATCATCATCATCATCATCATCATTATCACCATCACCACAACTGACATGGTGCTGAGTGTCAGGCACGATAAAAGTTCTAGGGCTGTCTAAGTCTAGAGTAAGGCTCAAGACTGTGCGTCCTTGGGGCTCACTCAGTGTGAGTTTGATTTTGACTTTCCATTTTATATACTTATCACATCCTCCCAACAACCCCATGAGCATGTGTTATCTGTTTAACACTTGAGGAAGCAAGGGCTTAGAACCCCCAAGCAAGTGCTCTAAAATGACCCACCAGACAGGAGGAAGGTAGACGTCCCAGATCCTCTTCAGTGCCACGTTGATGACCTCAGCTAAAGAGAGGTTGACAGTGCTCAAACCTGCAGATTCCTCCGTCCTTGTCACTGTTGCCAATCTTGATGCCTCTTTCAGCTAAAACTACAACATTATCTGCAAGAAAAAAAAAGTTATGTTGTGCACATCTGGAAAGTACAAGGGACCTCTCAAGGGGAATTTGATTTTCTAATAAATGTTGAGTTTAAATGTTTATTTAACCTTTAAAAGTTTTGTTCTTTTAACTTAGTTGTCACTAAGAATTCTTTTAATTTAGCCGACTATGGATTCTAATTTTTAAAAATTCTTTTGATCTTAAAAATGATGATAATGTCCGAATAAGAATTTTCTAATAATTTTACACAATATAAATAGCATAATCACTGCTGGTTTAAATGTTTTCTAGTCTTCAGGATTGTACTGTACTTGTGCATTTCATAGGCATATTGCAATATTCTAAATGTTCTTCCCTTTGCTCTAACAACTTGATGATATCCTGGTATGGATGTTTCTTATAAATAAAACTTTGTCTCTCTAGTAGTAGGAAGACTTTAATCTTACCTCAAGGGAAATTTGGTTATGTTTCTTCTTCATACATTTACAAAAGACCCCATTTACTTTAAATTACCAAGCACTGAATTCTTCTATTACTAGTTAGATGCTAATTAATGTCCTTTTACTTGCACATTTATTTGGAATCCTTCTTCTTCTTCATGTCAGGGCCCCTGAAAGTGTGTAAATACCATTAATGGACTTTATCTGCTTTTCTTTCTCTTTTTTTTTTTTGGTAAAGCTGATTGTGAAACAAAATCTGAAAATTAAAGTAACATATCTGCATTTACACCTAACAGAAATCACAAAATTCTAGGTAATATTACTATATTGATAATGATAATTTCAGTAGAATGAGCCACAGTACTTATCTCTTTTTTTTAACCGATGTAAAAGAATCTTTTGAGATTGTTTTCATCACTGAGCCTCTGAGAGAGCACAAA
>RJWM01032562.1:0-21379 GCA_004363535.1 Dasyprocta punctata | reverse complement strand
ATTGGGCCTTGAAGACAAGACAGAGAAAAATCCCCTATATTTGCTATAGTGCATACTGTCATCCTCCCAAGAGATGCTCAGACTGCCAGCCCCAGGCCTGCAAAATCAACCAAACAATACAAGCATTTAGTTGCTTTATGTGCCTTAGTTACTATCAAGTTAGCCAGTCCTTCGAACCAGCAGGTTACTTATGGGCGGCAGGGTGAGTGGGATGTCCTTGATTCTTAGCCTATGCGCCAGTGTACAAGAAGCACACCTTTCTCTCCCTGGAGTCCATACCGATCATGCAGTCACCAGTCCATACCGATCATGCAGTCACTTCCTGGTGACTTTTCTTCTGGTTGGAGCCTCTCTGACCCAGCATGGTGGGTTCTCGAGAGGCACATCTTTCTCTCCCTTGAGTCCACGCTGGTCATGCAGTCACCAGGAAGGCAGGCTGGTTTTCTTCTGGTTGGAGCCTCCCTACCCAATATGGCAGGTTCTCGAGAGGCACATCTTTCTCTCTCTGGAGTCCACACCGGTTGCACAGTCACCAGGAAGGCAAGCTAGTTTTCTTCTGGTTGGAGCCTCCCTATGTGCACCTATGTTTATAGTAGCACAATTTGTAATAGCTAAATCTTGGAAACAACCCAAATGCCCATCAGTCGAAGAATGCATAAAAAAAGAAGTGGTATTTTTATCTAATGGAGTACTACTCAGCTATAAAGAAAAACAAACTTGAGGCCTTTATAGGTAAATGGATGCAACTAGGGACCATACTTATAAGTGAAATAAATTGGACTCACATGTGCATACATCGTATTTTCATCCCAGTATAAGAAACTGAAAGAGTAAATAAGATCTGGGGCCAGGGATTTAGCTCAGCCGTGTAAGTGCCTGCCTGGCAAGTACAAGGTTGTGAGTTCAATCCCTGGTACCATAAAAAAAAGAGTAAATAAGATCCAAAAGGTGCAATAGACATTATGAAAAGGAAAGAAACTGCTCAAAAACAGAGAACAACTTGGATGGGGGAAAGGAGAAAAGAAGGAAGAGTAAAAAAAAATGCATATATATATACACACACAAGATAGCTAAGATAATTGTACAACTAATTCTATTAGTTCATTGAGAGGAACAGCTAGTGCTTATATTGTTTGATCAATTTTGTATGCCTATATCTGGTAATCTATTTTGAAAGCAACTTTTGAAGATAACAATATGCAATATAATAACCATTGCTAACTTCCTATCATCTTGTTTTGAAATTCTGTATCATTTTTAGTGCTTTTTTCAATTGTCTTTAAAATAAAATAAAAACTTTAAAATGTTGCTGGGAAAACTGGACATCCATTGTTGAGAATCTAAACCAACATCTCTCACCAAATGCTAAACTAAAATCACAATGATTCAAAGATCTAAATATTAAACAGAAACACTCGATTGAGATAAAATGGGTAAATCTCTTGGAGACATAGACATAGGCAAGAATTTTCTGAACAGAATTCTAATTCCACAAGAAATAATATCAATAATCAATAAATGGTATTATATCAAATTAAAAGTCTTCTGCAAAGGAAATAGCCAACAAAGGAAAGAGACAACCTACAGAATGGGAAATAATTTTTGCCTGCTACTCCACGGACAGAAGACTAACATCTAGAATATATAAAGAACTCCAAAAAAAATTAGATCTCCCCCAGATAAAGGACCTGTCAAAAAATGGGCAACTGAAATGAGTAACACTTCTCAAAAGAAGAAATACAAGTGGCCAATAAATACATGAAAATATGTTCAGCATCTCTGGCCATTAGACAAATGCAAATTAAAACAACACTGAGATTTCATCTGCCTCCACAAAGAATGGCTTACCATTAAGAAAGAAATAAAAAAAATGCCAGTGAGACTGCAGGGGAAAAGGAGCCCTTCTGCATTTCTGGTGGAACTAGTACATTTCTGGTGTTGAACTAGCACAACCATATGTAAATCAATACAGAGATTTCCAAAAAAACTAAAAATAAAAATTCTATTTGACCCAATTATTCCCCTTCTATGAATCTTCCCAAAAGTGTTGAAGACATCATATTACAATGTTAATGCATACCCATATTTATAGCAGCACAAATGATAACATCTAAATCTTGGAATTGGCCTATATGCTCATCAACATCTGACTAAACAAAGAAAATGTGGCCTTTATGCACAATGGAGTACTACTTTGCCATATAGAGGGATGAATTTGAGTCATTTGTAAGAAAAATGGATGCATTGTGAGATCATAATGTTAAGTGAAATCAAACAGGAAGCTTAAATTTTGTATGGCTCCTCTTATATGAGAAACTCAAAGTATAAATAAATAAAAGAGCAAAATAAAAGATAGATAATAGGAATCAAGGAGATAAATCTTTTGCAATAGGAAAGTGAACTAAGAGACAGAGGGACAGGCAGAGGAAAGGATGAAAAAATGTTGAGCTGTGTTGTGTATGTGAACCACCTCTCACAAGGCACGTAATCAGTATGTACTACAAACATGAACTAAGAAAAATAAATTTTAAATACTTAGAAGAATGAAACAAAAATAAATTTTTAAAAATTTAAATGAATTTTTCGAAATCATGCAGAGTATGTTCTCTGATATTAACACAATGACCAAGTAGGATTTCTTTAAAATATGCAAATTTGTTTTAACATTCGAGACATGTGATCCATCATAGTAACAAGATAAAAAAGAAAAATTACATAATTGTTGATAGATTCTGCTAGCCTGGGGCTTAGCTATCTGTAATATGACATCCCCCCAACTCAGTACTGGACCCAGGGAAACAACTTAGCCCTCCAAGAGTAACCTCTGTTTTCCTTCTCATTCCAGAGATAAACCTCCCGCTCCCTTTTTGCACGTGCACCGAGCCCTCTCCAATCCCAAGACTCCACAACCCCTCAAGCATTCACCCCCAGCCCCCAGTAAATCTGTCTCCTGCTTTACACAGGCAGGTGCTCCTTCAATCAGCTGTTAATATGTCATTTTGCCCACCTCCCAAACTCCTCCCCCAGCCAAAGTTGATAAAGGTAACTACACTCCTTTGTTCTTGTTGAGAGCTTCTACACCCCCTGGCCCCTAAAGCTCTCCCATTCTCTCCTCATTAAAGGCCTCCTCCTTATCTGTCTCACTCTCATTTTCTCTGCATGGCTTCAGATTGAGTGACCTTAAAATAGTCAATTAAATCAACCAAATTAGCAAAAACATTTTCCATATTTCAAAACACATTCATGATAAAAACCTTTTTGACAGGACTAGAGCGGCATTTCCTCAACTTGATAAGGAAGATTTACAAAAATCCTCACAATTAGCATTGTACTATATGGAACAAGGCAAGGATATTTATTGTCTTGTTCAATAGTTTTTGGTTTAGGTTTTGGTTTTGAGTTTTGGGTTGTTTTGTTTTGTTTTGTTTTTCCTTTTGAGATACTAGATACTGAACAAGGCCTTCACACTGAGCTACAGGCCCATCCCTTCTTTTTATTTAACAACAGTATCTCAGTAAGTTGCCCAGCCTGGGATCCAATTTGCAACCCTCCTACCTCAGCTTTACAACAATTCTAAGATCACAGTAGTGCAACAGCACACCCGACTTCGACACTGTTATTGAACATAGTGTTGGAAGTTCTACTCAGTGAAATAGACAGGGAAAGCAACTAAAAGGCAGACAGAGTGGAAAGAAATAAATTAAACTGTCCTATTTACAGGTGACAAGATAGTCTACATAGAAAATCTCAAGGATTATGGCAACAAACTCCTTGAATTAATACCCAAGTTCAGCAATGTCCCAGGATATAAGAAAAGTACATAAAAATCAACTGGATAGGTGGACATAAATTAAAAACACAGTACTACTTGCTATTGTGCAAAAAATGAAATAAATATAAATCTAATAAGCATTTGTAGTACTCATGTGATGAAAATTACAGAGTATTGATTATAGAAATCAAAACAGATAAACATGTACAAGGAATGATCAAAAATAATACAGTGAATGCATAAATTAAGGAATTTATTACTGTAAAAGACACACTGCCATTAATTCATGTCAACATATTCCTCCCAGTTTTGAAGACACTTACCCCATTATTCTTGCCACTTTCTGAAACAGTTCTAGAAGTCCTCTTTCATGAATGTCTTTACAAGGTGTGATAAAAATATGGTGAGTGTTGCTGCAAGTGTCATCCAACGCAAGCTTGTAAAAACTTGTCATCTACATTTATTGTCATCTACGTTTGTTCACCAAATGTGGCACCGTGCAACTTCTTACTCTTCCACAAAGTCCAAATGATCATGAAAGGTAACCATTTGAATCCATCCAAGACATAGAGACAACCATGACAGCACAACTAAAGACGCTTTTGAAAGAACACTTCTAGAATAATGGGCTAAATGTGACTGAAGCAAGGAGAAGTAGTTTGAGAAGGATTAATGGTACTATGTCTTTTACTATAACATGATTTTAAATTTAAACATACACCTTATGTTTCAATCACATCTTGTATACTATGGTGATATATTGGAAGACTCAACATAGTAAAAATATTGAATCTTCCCAAATTGATTTAACATAGTTCTTACCATAATCCAATCAAGATATTTTTAGACCCATAGGTAATCATTTTCTAAAATGCATATGGAAAATAGTGGCAAAGCAAGAAGAACAGATAGCTAAAGCAATTTTAAGAAAGAATCGAGTGGGAGGAAACAATGTACCTGAGTCTAACACTGCATATATAACTGTAATAATCTAGACTGTGTGGTGATAGAGACACCCACATATATTGATGGAACTCAATAAAAATAAAGCAAAGTGATTTTTTTTTTTACAAAGGGGCAAAAACTATTCAACACAGAAAAAATAGGCTTTTAAATAAATGGTGCCAAACTACTTGGACTTTCATCAGCAAAAAATCAGCTCAAAATACAGCTGGGCATGGTGGCACATGCCTGGAACCCTAGCACTTGGGAGGCTGAGTCAGGAAAAGAGCTGCAAGTTCAAGGCCAGTCTGGACTACACAGTGAGTTTAAGTTCAGCCTGAACTGTATAGCAAGACCTATCTCAAAAAAAAAAAAAAAAAAAAAAAAGGAAACAAAATGAGGCGGCTCGGGCCTCACAGCAGGTAGGACCGACGCGCTCATGACGCGGAGACCAGGCTGATGGCGCAGATCCGTTTTATTGCGGAAGTACAGCAGGCTGTCTACTGAGTGTGGGCCAACAGGGAGTGAGAGCCAATGAGGGGGAAGAAGCTGGCAGTATCTAGGGAGACTGCAGATTTAGGTCTGTAAGGGCTGCATGAGTATGTACAGAGTGGTTATATAGAGACGGGTGCCACAACAAAACTCTAAGTGGATCACGTATTAAAAGTGAAACATAAAACTATAAAGTTTGGCAGAAAATGAGAGACAATGCTCAGGACCTAGGACTAGGCAAACAACTCAATTTTTATAAATGGACAAAATGTGTTTTCACTGGAATATAGGATATCAAAATTGTGCTTAAATCCCAATTTTAAGTAAATTTTTAATTCTTTAATTTCTTCCTGTTTTAGGAAAGCTTATCTAAAAAGTCTTCATATGACAATTCCTGATAGTTTTATGACTTCATCTTATTAAAGCGGAGGATGCCTTCTCTTTGGTTAGAGGGCATGGAGATTAGCTATTCTAATCTCTAACCTATAAGCACCTTAAATGAAGGATACAGAAGCTAAGGAAAATGCTCCAGCACACTATCTTCTATGAATAGTAGCAGTACTTTCTGGCTTGGGTCCTGGTAAGCATTAAGAACTCCAAGTGAGCCAGAGATTTAGCTCAGTGGCGTGAGTGCCTGCCTGGCAGGCGTGAGATGGTGAGTTCAATCCCTGGTACCAAAAAAAAAAAAAAAAAAGGAAAGGTTATAATTGTTGTAAGTAAGTAGACTAGAAATGCCAAACAGCTAAACCAGTAGTTCTCAGGCATTTTGGTCTTAGGATCATTTTACACCTCTTAAATTCACTGAGGACTCCAAAGGGCATATTACAAAGAACTATAATAAAAGCTATCTAAATCCTCTTATCTGGTTGTATGCCATCTGTTGTAATATGTGTTTTAGTTAAAGTATATGAAAATAGTTGAGAAAGAAGGGAATAGTCTCTCAGATAATTATAGATACTTCTCTTTGTTAAGTACTAATTTTAAAAAAATTTGATGCATTGTAGCATCTGAACTGATATAGGAAATGATATAAGCACCTTCAAATATGATATAAGGGAAATATTATAACCCCCAACCTGCTAGATGTCCAATATGCTGAGCTCATGGTCCCCAAAATAGACAAAATGAATTCTAAGAAAAAATGGAGGTTAAGAGTAGGAAACATTTACTGAGGAGGAGGGATACAGCTCCTGAGAGTTAAGAAGGATCCCATTTCTCAGGGAAGTTTTATAGAGCACAACCATGTGGGTACAACATAGGTTACAGCTATGATCAACCCACAAGATTGTAAGTATAGTCACTTATATAATATTGATCCAATGGGGAAGCAAATCATGTAGCAAGTGTACATGGAAAGAACAAGAACTTTTTGGGAAGAGATGAATCCGAAGGTCTTGGTCACCCACTGAGGTGACTGATGTCTATCTAGACTTCATTAGACCAGGTTTTGCCACTTATCTCAGGCCTAGTCATTCTGTCTTTATCTTGAGGCCTGGCCTCCAACAGATGTGCTTCCAGTCACAGTTGTAATGAATTTGATCTTTACCCTATTTCCTCCAGGGCCCAACCCTATCTGACTGCCTATATTTCTACCTAACTCAACTCTCCATAATAAAACCAGATCAATGAACTTCTCATCATCAATTATTTTGAAAATCACTGGCCTAGCATAAATGTTGAATAGATCCTTACCCATGAATGATTTTGCATCCATATGTATTGATCATTTGGGGAAAAAAGTATTGGGCTCACTGAGCTATATAGATCTTCCCAATGCATTGTGAGATTTTTTTTAAAAAATGATCATTTGTCTCATCAGAAAAGCCTTTAAAAATTGGGAAGCTGTCAAGTTCAGGATGATAGATGTTTTCATAAATTCTAATTTTCACTTACAGGTTTGACACATATCATTTTGGTGCAGATAATGTCAGTTGTTCACCTTGCTATGACAGGCTTACCTTAGTAATTTTTTGAGATAATGTTTACCAAACAGATAGTTTTGAAAACCACTTTGTCACTCCCTTTTTGAAATAAAAACTGTCTTCCATGAGAAAAGCAGACAGCTCAGCTCACAACTCGATCACACAATCACTCTTCCATAAGACAACTATCATTATTCAATTGCAGTAAGAAGTGTTTTATGAATATTTTACTTCCAACTTCATCACATATAACATTAAAAAGACAAGTTCTCATTGGTTATTGTAATGAAATTATATTTTACTGCCTCATTAAGGGCAGTCAGGCAGGAAGTAGCATGCTTTTTATATTGAATGTGCATCACAGTGAAAAATTCAGTAACTGTCCTTATGGTTTGGTGTGATACTCTTGATTCTTGCTAAGTTCTAACAATTTTACTACCACTGCTTTTAATCATCAGTGCAAATATAAATATGGAGGAAAACCAAAACAAAATATAAAATATCTCTGTACTATTATGAAAATAGTTTCGGCATTGTGGATCCCTTGACAGAGTCTCATGGTTCCCAAGTATTTGTAGATCTCACTTTAAACACTACTAGACCAAACACTGTAGAAAGAAATAAATTAGTCAAACTATAAGCAAGCATTGACAACAATAAAACAAATATGTTTCTAGTAGCAAATTGCCACATAATTTCCATAAATTATCTCATTTCATCCTCACTTTTGAGATGTTAGGTCCATGTTTCCTCTCTGACTCCTCATGGAATAGAGAAAGATCTGCTCTTGCTTTTTCTCCCTAATATATCTGTATCCTGTCATCTGACGACCTGCATCACTCAGCTCTAATTTAACAGAAAGCTTAGCAGAGTAGACAGGATAAGTGATTTGAAAACCTGGCTCATGAATGGTGTTGAAGGTTTAGGAAATTGTCTCCAAAGGGAAGAAAGTATATAACAAAAATTTACACCTTACACGTGGTAAATAGTAAGCAGAAGACAATTCAGCGCTGTTTTATGTAGACTATGATGACATCCCAGGACAGTGGTGATGAACCGATGGTACTCATGCTGTGGTGAGCACACAGAGCCCTTTCTGTCAACACATGAGCTAAGTGTATGTGTTGTTTCTCCTAAACTAAAACCTACATATTCAGGTTTAATTGCAGCTTAGCACTTTGCAATAAAAAAGTGAGTTTTGGGTTGCAGTTTGGGCACTTGATCTCTAAAAGGTTCTCCATCACTGCCCTATGGGTTCACAAGCAACTACTGTCATGCCACCTGTGTCCCTAGAAGACCCCAGGCATTAAAGTTACCACCAACCTTGACATTTCACAATGGGACTGTTACATAAGAAAGAAAGAAACTTCTCTGTTCTTCAAGCCACGACTATGC
Source organism: Dasyprocta punctata (assembly GCA_004363535.1). NCBI lineage: Eukaryota > Metazoa > Chordata > Mammalia > Rodentia > Dasyproctidae > Dasyprocta > Dasyprocta punctata. The sequence goes on along the minus strand of RJWM01032562.1, from coordinate 12,856 downwards.
TTTTGTTATAACAACTTAATTTTAACCTGATTACTACACTTGTGTTCCTTGAAGATTTCAACTTCACTTTAAGCCTACTATTCCTCTCCCCAATAATAACAATTGAGTCATAATTCTTTATGATTGTAATACGCAAGAAGAGTCTTTCTAACTCCCCTACATTTCACTGGAACTTTGATTAAAATTACTTTTGATTACCACATTGCTAAATCAAATGATTACTTCTCTGTTCTCATTTTACTGGCCCTATTGGCAGTATGTGACAAAGATCATCAGTCATTTAAACACTTTCTGTGCTTGGCTTCTGGAAAACTATACTCCTTTAGTTTTCTTTCCACATTTCTGGTATCTTATTTTCTTTGTCAGTTTTTAAAATTATTTTCTTTTTCTAAGTGCACTCATGCCTGTGGTGAGCTTGTTAGTCTCTTGGTTTTAAATATCATCGATATGCTCATGATATTCACATTTATATCTCCAGCTCAAACACTTTTTTCTTCAGAACTCTAAATTCAGTATTTCAGCAGCTACTCACCACCCACCAAGCATCGCTCCCACGTATCTAAGCATAAATTAAGCAGCTCGAGCTTACCAGATTTACCTCCTGATTTTCCTTCCTAAATCTGCTCCTTTTGAAAGTAAACATTATCTATATTTTTCCAGTTGCTTTCCAGTCCCATACTTTCTCACATGCCCAATCCAATAGAAAATTCTGTTGGATTTTGATCTAGAATACAACCAATTCTCCATAATTACATTAATGCTACTACTTCCCAAGCTACTACCATTGCTCACCTCCTCCACTCTCCTCTACCCTGGCTTGCAGCAGCCAAAGTGATCCTATCAGAACATTCCTTACAGCCTGTCACACCTATGTCTCTTAATCAGGGTAATGGTTCTCAGATTTTTTCTCTGAACCTCCTGTCTTTGACCATTGTGTCAGGCTATTTACCACTGCCTATAAATCTGAACATAGAGTCAAATTTATATTCTACCTTTGGGATACCTTCTTTCCCACCCAAATGGATGGCTAAAGTTCTGTGCCTATTGGGAAAATGTGCCTTACCACTGTCTTTAATGACAACATTTGAAGAAGGCTGTAAAGCAGCCATCATTCATTCTGGGTTTAAAACATAACGCAGTCAAAAACCAAGCTTGAGCTTTCTTCTGTCCCACTATTCGGTCATACAGCAATAGATGTGGCCCAATGGAGGTATACTAGGTTACTCAGTGATCGGAGATCCTTGCTCACACAGCTCATTTATGTTCCTGGTTGTTTTGGTCTTCAAATGATATTACTAAGAATATGAAAAAGCAAGCTACACACAGAGACAGAATGCTTGGGGAAAAATGTAATAAATGACATGTAGAATATATAAAGAACTCCAAAACAAGAAGACAGAAAGTCTAGGGTGTTGTTGTTGCTGTTGTTGTTGTTGTTTGGGGGTTTGGGTTTTTTGTTGTTGTTTTGTTTTGTTTTGTTTTGTTTAGAAAACCTAGTTTTTAAAATGGAGCAAAGATTTGACTAAGGAAGCTACAGGAAGAGCAGATAAGAGCCACGCCTGCCTGCAGTAGCCCAGCAGCAGTCCCCCTCCCCCGCCCCGTCCCCCTCCCCCACCGCGCACCAGCCAGTGCCACATCATCCCCGCCCCTTTCGGACACCAGGTCCTGCAAGTCCAGAGATACTGGAGACCAACCTGGAGGCACTCTTCAACTTTGTCACAAACCCCAAGACAGCTAAGGTGCCTCTGAGGCTCCCTGAAATCTGCCCTATTTCTTCAAGCTGCAGGAGCACAAATGCAGCCACTTCAAGAGCAATGATTGCATAACATATTCTAGCTCAGTCTTCTACAAGTTCCCTGCAGCAGGGAGCTGTTTCTCCTGGGACACTGATGCCCAGCACTAGTAGTCTCTGACCCAGCAGCTGTACCCACTGCTCAACATCTTTGACAGTCTTCTACTTAGATACCTGATGACACTTCTGCCAGGAGGTTTGGAGATAGCCAAGACATCTTCTGGCCAGACATACTTCTTAAATCATATCAGACAACACAGCAGGACCCCCAGAAGGCCATCCTCTCTCAGATGAATGTTAGGGCCCCCACCAGTCCACTAGCACAGCAAAATTTGATGAACTAGGCCTCAGATCCTCTCTTTGATGGATAGGAACAAGCCATGCCTCAGGATAGAGAAATTTACCATACAAACCATAAGAACAAGACCTGCTCATGGACAGACCCAAGACTTTGACCCTTATTTTGGTAAATCCATGAACTGCAGAATCAATCTAGTGCTCCAGTAAAACAGCCATCTCCTTTGGCTTCCCAGAACCCACATGGAGACTTTGTGGGTAGTAGTAACTCCAACCAGCAGCAACAGATGTGTCTCCAACAATAGCAGATGGAGAAGGAAAGACTCCAGTTGAAATAGTGAGAATTTCTTGTGCAGGCAATGGAGACTATCAATTCTGCATAGCAAATTCCCCAAAATGTCAGGAATTAGCTCTCCATAGCCAGTTACCAACACTGGAGCAAGATGGTGGGACTCAAAACCCAGCGTCTTCTTTCAGGATGTCTCAGGAATTAAGAACAATGACGACTAATATGGTTCAAATCCCTTCCTTAACCATGGTACCTATCACTCTTGAGATGAGAGTATAGACAGTGGACTAAGCATGAGCAGCTACAGTATCCTCAGACCCTAGATGACTTCCTGAACAGCACTGATGAAATGGACACAGGATACTTTCAGCCAAAGAACCCTGCCCTCCCAGCAGAACGATTACTCAGACTACCTCAAAGCGATTCCCTGGACAAATGTGAACTTTGGAACACTGGAAGGAGATGGAATGAACATAGAAGGAGAGAAGCTGACACCCAGTCTGCAGGAAGCTTTGAATTCTGACATCCTTAATAATATGGAGTCTTTTGGCTGCCATCAAAATGAATAAAGAAAGCTTTCTTACATGATTATCGATCCTCGAGGTGGACTGAGTTCTAAATCTGTGAAATACCTAGGGGATAAGATATGTATACTTGTGTTATGGTTTATAACTAGATATCATCCCAAAGTTCATGCACTCACAGGTGAGGCTTTGGGTAGGTGATTGGATTATGGGGCATGGGGTCGGGGATTTAGCTCAATGGTACAAGTGCCTGCATGGCCTGTGCAACGTTGTGAGTTTGATCCCCAGTACCAAAAAAAAAAAAAAAAGATGTCTGGATTATGGGGCACGATATTCATTAGTGGACTAGTCTACTGATGAGATTATAGCTTAATGTGATGTTAGGAGATGCAGCCTTATCCGAGGAGGTGGGTCACTGGGGATGTGGCTAGAAGTTAGCCTTCCCTTCTCCTTGATAGAGCTCTGTTTCCTGAAGCCATGCCATGAGCTGTTTCTCTTCTACCATGCCCTGCTACTGTGTCACCCTGTTTTGGTGCCAGTCAACCACGGACTGAAACCTCTACCAACTAGGGGACAAAATAAACCTCTCCTTCTTTAAATCACAGGTGTCAGGTATTTTGTCCTAGCAAAAGTAACTAAGACAACCTGAAATTTTCAAATAAGCCTGTTAGAATGTTCTGGCTAATACTGAAAAAGATGAACAATTGTCCAGCAAAATTCTTTCATCTTTTATTTTGCTCTTACTTGTCCATTGCAGTTAATAATTGCTGATACCTTTCACAGTTGGCCATAAAGAATCAAAAAAATTGGAGGGAATTGTTGCTTTTGCTACTGTAACTACTATTTATTTATGGGGCTTGGGTAAATGAGCCTGTTTGGATGATGGATGTCATTCCCTTTGCCCAGTTATATGTTCACCAATCATTTTAAGTACTCAGAAGTCAAATCGTTCGAGTAGCTTGTTTCTTGAGCTGGTAAAACATGTCTCACTGGTCTGATGTGTCAAGAGTGTTGTACCTGATAGAAGTACTTACTGCTAATTTGAAGAGATAGTTGAAACCAAGGCTGAAGATTCTTTTACTTTCAATGTTATTTTCCCTCCTCATACTATTATTAGTCACATAGTGATCTTTATTTTACTTTAGGAGCTTATAAGACATGAGATAATTTCCATAGAAATTTATTAATTATTGCCACATGCTTTAATATAGGTTTGGGTGGATATTTTGGGGGTATTTTTTAATTTTTTTGTGGTTTTGGTTGGTTGGTTGGTTGGTTGTTTTCAGGACCTTAGCAAATTACTGTGTTAGTGACTCTGTTTATAGTTGTAGCCTTGAATATCACATATTGTAACTTCTGTCACATTCTATTAGTCAAGAACACCACTATTGGTAGCCCAGGTTCAAAAGAAGGAAAGTTAAATTCTGTTTCTCAATGGAAGGTGTAAAGAAGAATGTGACTAATGGCATCTTTAATCTGCCACCAGCTAATATCCAACTAATATGTTAATGAGGATTTACATATAGAAAAAATACCAAGAGATAGACTACTGTAACACTTAATTTCTTTTTTATATCAAAATGCCAACATCATTTTTCATAAAAATTAACATTTTGATTCTTACATTTCTGTAGAAATACAAAAGACTTAGAATAGTCTAAATAACTTTGATAAAGGAACAAAATTAGAGCTCTAATTCTCCCCAATACCATGACTTATCACAAAGTTACACCAATCTTGACAAAACAGCATTGATATCAAGATAAACAAACCACCAAGGTACCAATATGAAATCCCAAAACAAATACGGTAATACTTAATTTCTAACACTCAAAATAAGTTTGTGTAGCAAGGAAATTGGCTCAAAAATCAGACGTTGGTGTCACTCCTTTAAAAATAAGAAAGACTCGTGCTAGACCATAATTATAGTTTTTCTGTGTGTGTTACTAGAGATTGGGCCCAGGGTCTTCACACTGAACCACATAATGTTGCTCCAGTCACATTTCATTTTTATACTTTTTTATTTTGATTTAGCATCTTGCTAAGTCACTAAGTTGCCCAGACTGTGCTAGACATGATCCTCCTGCCTCGCACTCCCAGAGTGCTGGGATTACAGGTGTGTATCACCACACCCAGCTAAATTATAAGAATTTAGGCACCCCTTCTCCTTTCTGTCCCTTAAGAATACTGGTTAATGGAGAGGAAAGTGAGTGAAATTTCAGTTTTTCTTCTCTGTGATCTTTATCCTGGAGAAAATACATTAGATAAGTGAGGACACAGTAGGCAGAAAAAGACTGTTTTGCTCTTCCCCAGTCTTTCATCCTTCCTATTTGAGACTGTTTGAGATCACCCAGAAAATTTGGTACCAGAACCAACTTGTCAAAATGGCATGGTTGAGAGTCTGGGCAGACTCTGAGAGGGAAGGGAAAGGTGGGTGTCTGTGAGTAAACTCTTCTGATCTCTCACCAGCCCATGAATTCAAGGACCCTGTCTTCCCAAAGAATTACAACGTGGAATGAGTCACAACATAAGCCTCATACATACAGGACCTCCTAAGTAAAGAAGCACACTGAACATTCAACCAAGACAGACTGAATATGACTTAAAGGGACTGAGTAAATTGTTAGATTAGTTCAAATAGAACCATGTTGAACATTTAATTAATTCTACAACATTCAATTAATTCTATCAACCAGTGATAAAGAGTATTGGAGCAGGCAGTTCTTTGGACACCTGCATGGCAGTGTGATTTAAATTTGTGATTTGGCTACAATAGGTACCATACAGTATGACATAAAATTTTAAAACAGGTTTTGAGTACATGAAACTTCAAATTTCAAATATAGGGATTGCCAAGAGGAAAGAGCAAACAGAGCGAGTTCAAACCAGAGGCTTAAGCGGGAGAAGAACAAAGTATATCCAATTAGCACAGCTTTGCCCAAGGCAGGGTGGAGTGAAGGAATGGATCCCACTGCAGTGGGCTTTCTCAGACCAGCTCCTTGAGGAAGCATTATGGTTGAAGGAAGCAGTTAATGGCACTACTTCATCTTATTCTCCAACTATTTCTTAGGTATTTTTCAGGAATATAAAGGAAAACCTATTAATAATCAATTGTTAGGAATATTTTCAAGTTTACTGTAAACTGTGAAGTGACGTCAGGTAAGTTTTAGGTAAAAAGCTGACTTAATAGATAAATAGAAGAGACATGGAAAATAAATCAAACAAATAAACTGCCATTAATATAAGGATATAATAAGCAGGACAAAATAGCCAGTTTGATGGGAACCCAGCATCTTCCAGACTGAGAGTATAGTATTTCTATGTGGATGGTGTGGAGGTGGAGAGGAAAAGGATGTATTCTTGGAAAAGTTCTGGAGTTGGACAGAAGAGGGCTTATGTGTCTGGATTCTCTACCCTTCGGCAGGAAATGTGGATGAACTAGCAGGGAGATGTAGGCCTATGAAGTTGTGTCAGGCTCTAAAGTTGAAATAGCTACTGCTACACCCTGTTCCACTAGTTGGGGATCTGCAGAAGGGAATGTGATATGTGGAGTCTCTAATCAGCATAAGTAACATCTAAGTGGGTTGATTTGTATTTCTCTTAGCTGATTCATAAACATCAACTCAGAGCCTTTTTCCATTCCTAACCTTCAGTGTTTAATGTGATATATCTATATCTCATAAGGTTTTACATGTATCATAAGGCTTACAGGAAAAATCATTTTCTAGTTTGTGTAAATACATAGAAACTATTTTGTTACACTGGTATAGAAGCGAGTAGCTGTCACTGAAGAGTTCATTTATAAAGTACCCATGGGTTAGTTGCTGCTCTGGTTACAAGGAGTGCCAAGATCAAAGACCTCCTTATTGACCTCAAAGCCTCTCTGGGCTGATTCTTCTTTTTTATTGTTCCTTTGTGTGAAGGTAAACCCACATCCAACTCTTCAAAGCACAGTTAAAACCAAACTGTAACAAGCCGGGTGTGGTGGCTCACGTCTTTAATCCCAGCACTCAGGAGGCTGAGGTAGGAGGAGCATTGTGAGTTTGAGGCCTGCTTGGGCTACAACGCGAGCACAAGGCCGGCCAGAGCTACATAGTGTGACCCTGCCTCAAAAAACTAGGGCTGGGAGTTTGGCTCAGTGGCTTAAGCACCTGTCTGGCAGGTGTGAGGCTGTGAGTTTGATCCCCAGTGCCACAAAAAAAACAAAACAAAACAAAAAAAAAAAACCTATAACAGGTAGCTAGACTTTGCTGCAGGTTTTGGGATAGTAAAATGGAATAAGAGTGCAATAAAGGAAAATTGAAACTGACTACTAGATTCGACTTATCTTTAATATCATACGCTGTCTCCACCTCTCACGTTTTCTTTTCTCCTAACTTTTTACTATATTTTAGGAACAGCCTAAAATTCCATTAAATTTCTTTAAAAGGATTGATTGTGGGCATGCCCATCACCAGGCCCCAAGTCCTCCAGAGTCCATCGAGGAAAAAAAACACTGCCTCCTAATTCTAGCCTCCCCAGAAATATAATCTTCAAAGACACCTACATTGATGACACCCACATTGATGACAACTAAGCAGAGCGGCTTAGTTCTACAATTCCTTGATGCTTTTCAGTGCTGAACTGCATCCTGATTTTTCCTTTCTGCAAATACACATTGCATTTTTCTATTGTGGCTCTTTAAAAGTTGTCAGTTATATAAGGTTTAATACACATACAGTAAAATTCACCCTTTAAAGTATACAGCTCTATGAGTTACAAACACAGTCACTACCACCATAATCAACATAGAGAACCATTCACTCACCCAAGGAAGTCTGTGTACTTTTATAGTCAACCCTTCCCTGTACCCTCCATCCCAGACAAGCACTGACCTGCACTCTGCGTTGAGTTTAGCCTACTCCAGAATGTCATCTGAATGAAATCACTCTGCATGCAGCCTTCTACATCTGACTTCTTTCATTTGGCATCCATGTCAAGGATATCCAAACTGCGTCCCTTGGCCAGGCATGGTGGCATGCACCTGTAATTCCACCACTTGAGAGGCCGAAGCAGGAGGATCACCAAGAGTTCAAGGCCAGCCCGGGTTACATAGCACGACCCTGTCTCAAAAAACCAAAGCAAAAACCAGATCAAACCAAAACAAAGCAAAACAAAAAATGTGTCCCTCTATATTGCTGAATAATTTTCTGTTTATGACTGTATTACAGTTGATTCATTCATTCACTTGTACAAGAACACTTGTTCACAGTTTTTGATGATTATGAATAAAATCACTATAATGATTACATACCAATCTTTATATGAACATACCCTTTCATGTCTCAGGTAATATCTAGGAGTGGGACTGATGAGTTGTTTGATAAGTGTGTACTTAATATTTTATGAAACTGCAATTTGTTTTCCAAAGTGGCTGTACCATTTTCCAGTCCCACAAACAATACATGATAATTCTTATGTCTCCTGTATCCTCACCAGAACTTGGTGTTGCCAAATTATGTGTGTTTTCATCCTATTCATTCTAATACATATGTAGAGTATATCTTAGTGTGGTTTAAATTTCCATTTTCCTAACAACTCATGATATTCAGCATCTTTTCATGTGCGTATTTGCCATATCCCTTTCAGAAGAGACACTTATTCAACACGTTTGCATGTATTCTTTCAGGTTTTTTGTTTTATGATTGAGTTTGAGGATTCTTTCTGTTCTAGATTGAGTCCTTCATGAGATACGTGCTCTACAAATATTTTCTTGAATTCTATAGCTTGTCTTTTCATTCTTTTAAATAGCATCTTAATTTGGGCTGCTATAACAAAATACTATAGATTTTGTGGCATAAACAACAGGCTGGGAAATCCAAAATCAGTGTGCCAACAGATTTGGTTCCCAGTGAGGGCTTTCTTCCTGTCTCATAGGGAGACTTTCCCATTGTGTCCTCATTGGTGGGATGGAGAATCTCTTCATTAGGGCGACTAATCCTGTTAAGAGGACCCAAGACTCATGACCTCATCTAAACCTGAATTTGGAAGGGCCACAACTCAATCCCTAGCAGTTCCTCTCTATAAGAATCAATTTTTAATTTTGATGAAGTCCAAGTTATTACTTTTTCTAATAAAGATCATGCTTTTGTTGTCATATCTAAGAAAACTGCCTAACCATAACCCAAGTCACAAAGACTTTTCTGTAGAAATTTTATACTATTAGATGTTTTTACTTAGAAGCACTACCTATTTTAATTGTCATATTTTCATATATGAACTCAGGTATGGATGGACCCTTTCTTTGATGTGAATCCTCCAAATTTTTTCTTTTAAAAAACTATTTTGATTAGCCAGGCATGGTGGCACATGCCAGCACTCAGGAAACTGAGGCAGGAGGATCATTGTGAGTTCAAGACCAGCCTGGGCTACAAAGTGAGTTCAAGGCCAGCCTGAACTTCATAATGAGACCCTGTATCAAAAAATAGGGCCAGGGATTTAGCTCAGTGGCTAAGCACCTGCCTTTCAGGCACAAGGTTGTGAGTTGATCCCTGGTACAAAAAAAAAATTACTTTGATTATTATACTTCTTTGCATTTCTACTTACATTTTAGACTCAGTCCATCAATTTCTACTGGAGAAAAAAATCTTCTGATATTTTATTGAGATTGCATCGAATTTATATAAATCAATTGAGGGAGAATTATTATCTTAGCAATATTGAGTCTTCTGATCCACAAACATTAATATTTATTTCCTTTAAATTTTCTTTGAGATAAACACATCTTTTGCTAAATTTATCCCTCTTTTGTATTTTCTATGCCATTATGGACACTGGTTTTAAAATCCAATTTCCAATTGTTTACAATTAGGATACATAAATATAACTGACTTTACATGTTAATCTTGAAACCTATGACATTACTAAATCCGCCTAATTGTTCTAGTAAATTTTTAGTGGATTTCTTAGAATATAGAATAAGCATATACTTAGGGATATGCATGCCAATATCAAAACTAATAGTTCACAGAGATAAAACTGTCTCTGGAAGCATGGCTAGAGGGTAGAATTTTTATCGCAGTGTTCAATCTTTTGAATTATGTACACATTACTTTAGAAGAAATAAAAATGTGTTTAAACAGTAAGTCCTTCCCTCCAAGATTGTATATTTGTTTTATCTGATTCATTTTAGTTGCAGTTCTTTGACTCAGCTGGCATTTTTCCTTTCTTATTTCATTTTTATTTGTGTTACGGTGTGTATATTTGCAAAAGTATGGTTTATCCTCAAATATGTAACTTGTCCTATTATCAGTTTTTATTTACTCCAAAGCTGTGAGTGCGCTGCAATCACAGTCATTTATACAGGATGTTTCTACACGATCTGCCTTTGCCCTGGTACCTCACTGATTTCAACCACAGTGAGAACGTGTTTACTACGGTGTAGAAGAGCATTAAGGAAAAGACGTGTGATGGGAGAGATTTAGAAAAGCAAGCAACTGGTGGGCGGTCTGGACGGATCCCGGAAGGGACAGCTGAGTGCTGAAGGCTCACGGCAAGGGCTCAGGGCTCAAACGCAATTCTGCGCGCGCCGTCCAACGCGACACACGCGTGCTGTGGGGATGCTCCGCGCCGGCTCGCGCTCGGGTTGACCGGGCCGCTGCGGCGGACAGCAGGGCGTATGTCACTTCCGGCCGCGGCCGACGATGCTCGCGCTATGACCGCCAGCGCCGAGCCGCGGGGGAGACGGCCCGGGGTCGGGGTCGGCGTGGTGGTGACCAGCAGCAGGCATCCCCGCTGCGTCCTGTTGGGGAAGAGAAAGGGGTCGGTTGGAGCCGGCAGCTTCCAGCTTCCCGGGGGTCACCTGGAGTTCGGGTAAGCATCTCCAGATAGCCGGGGAGACCAAACTTGCCGGGACAGAGGCCGCGCCGTGCGTGCGTACGCGCGCCGCGCCGAGCCGAGTCCGTTTTCCGGCTTCCTCTGCGCAGGCGCCGGCAGGCAGGGCCGCTGTGAGAGGCTGGGAAGGACGCCTGGGCTGGGCTCTGGCTCTCCCGCGCCTAAGAGTCGCTTTGTGTTTTCTTAGTGCTTACATCCGACAGGAGGAAGATGGGTGTTTCTAAACCAAGAGCAATCCCGCGTTGTCATGTTTGCAGTTTCCGTTCGATAGCTAATCTATCCGTCGGTCCGTCCGTCCGTCTGTCTGTCTCTGTGTCACCTACTGGCCGCGTTGCAGCTTCACCAAGCAGATGAGCCTCAGTGTCTTCATCTTTAAAATGGGGACGCTGGATGCATACTCCAAGGTTCCTTTGTGCCTTGGCGCTCTGGGATTGGGTAATAGCGGCGCACGAAGAGAGTTGGCCCGTTCACAAGAGGCAGTTAATGAAGCAAGACTGAGATTTTGCTAAAAGTGGATTCTGAAGTGAGAGTAGAGTTAAAATTAATAACAAAAGCATAAAGCAGCCTCTCCAACGCGTGCTTTTTCCTTTAGTACTGTAAAAATTTCAAAGGTACGTGAAAATGAAGAGAATAGTATATCCTCACCCACCCCTCAGAGCTGCTTTCTTCTCATGGCTCGCCACCCCTCACCCACCCAGAACAGACACATGCGTGCACACACACACACACACACACACACACACACACACACACACACCTGGTTTTCTATGCCATTTTAAAGGAAATTTCAAACAGCCTATCCCACTTTCCCTAAATTCTTAAGTATATACCTCTAATACACTTTTTAAAAACACCATACCATTTTCCTCCGTAACAGTTCTGTAGCCTTACCTGATAGTCTGTGTGGTCCTGCCAGATTATCTTTAAAGGGCCTCTTTACTGTTTTGTACTACTGGGGATCAAAGGCAGAACACACACTGCATTGCCTATCAGTGTAACAGTACTCCTTCATCCCATTTTTCCTTGTGCCAGTTATTTGTTGAAGGATGTGAGTCACTTTTCCAGAATTTATCCCGTTTTCACTATGTTTCAGTCCCCCTGTATTTCTGTGTGTGTGTGCGCGCGCGTGCGTGTGGCACCGGGGATCGAACTCACAGCCTCGCACCTGCCAGACAGGCGCTTAAGCCACTGAGCCAAACCCCCAGCCGTAGTTTTTTGAGGCAGCGTGGCACTATGTAGCTCAGGCCGGCCTTGGGCTCACGTTGTAGCCCAAGCCAGCCTCAGACTCACAATGCTCCTCCTACCTCAGCCTCCCCGAGTGCTGGGATTACAGGAGTGCACCACCACATCCAGCCCCCCTGTATTTCTTAAAAAGTGGGAATTAATAAGGCTTAATCCTAGTGCCTTTCAGGCAGACTTTATCCTTGAGATATGCGATTCATAGGCTCTTTCACATGGAATTTTTATATGGTCTTTAGAATTTATAAAAGCATCAATAAGTTTATTATTTTCTGATAAGGTAAAACCATTAGTGAATAAATTTTTTAAAAAGTTTTTTACACTAAGAATCAGATTGCTGCTTAGAACAGTGCCACACATCTATAATCCCAGCAGCTTGGGGGAGGCTAGGACAGAAAGGACCACAGCGTGGACAGCCCTGTTTCAAAATAAAAAATCAAAAGATTGTAGAGCACTGTTGGGTTCAGTCCACAGTAACACACACACACACACACACACACACACACACACGCACACTTGCCCACGCAGCTATATATATATTGTACTATATTGGTTTAGTGAGAATTAACCAAACTTAGATCCCAAACTAAGCACTACCTATAATTACTAGAGTGATGGTTAAAAATAAAATGAGAAAGTTCTGACTTCAAATGATCATAGCCAGCACTGAACTTTAATGAAGTTTGTGCTAAGTGCTGGATAATATATGGTGCTCCTCATAGGTACCCTTTCACTTGACGTTTTTGTAACTGTACAGTGAGTTAAATGTGGTCAGAAAACAAACAGAAAATGTTTTTTTTCCTTCCATTGTCTTCAAACATGAGTCATCTTTTCCCTTCTCTT
>RJWM01032561.1:8777-21480 GCA_004363535.1 Dasyprocta punctata | reverse complement strand
TTTTTTTTTTTTTTAAGTTCTTTATGTGTTTTGGATCTTAATCCTTTATCTGAGGGACAGCTGGCAAACATTTTCTCCCAGATTGTGGGTAGTCTCTTCACACTGTTGGTGGTTTCTCTTGCTGTGCCAAAGCTTTTCAGTAGGATGAGATCCCACTTGTTGATTCTTTGTGATAATTCCTGTCCAGTCTGGCTTTTATTCGTAAGGTCTTTGCCTACACCAGTGTCTTCAAGAGCTTCACCTACTCTATCTTCCAGCAGATTTAATGTTTCTGTTTTAACGTTGAGATCTTTAATCCATTTAGATTTTAACTTAGTACATGGTGAAAGATATGGGTCCAATCTTAATCTTCGGCATGTAGAAAGCCAGTTTTTCCAACACCATTTATTAAAAAGGCTATCTTTTTTCCAGTGAATGTGTTTGTCAAAGATAAAGTAGCTTAGTGTGTCTGGAGTTGTTTCTGGAGTTGTCTCTTCTAATCTGTTCCACTGATCCTTGGGTCTGTTTTTTTGCCAGTATCACACTGTTTTTATCACAGTAGTTTTATAGTATAATTTCAGGTCAGGAATTGTGATGCCCCCTGTTTTGTCTTTGTTGCCCAGGATCGCCTTTGCTATTTTAGGTCTCTTCTTGTTCCAGATGAATTTTACGATTGTTTTCTCTAATTCTGTAAGATACATTAATTGGTATTTTGATTGGGATTGCATTGAATCTGTTTAACCGTTTTGGAAGTATGGCCATTTTCACTATATTGATTCTTCCTACCCAAAAGCGTGGGATATCTCTCCATCTTGTAATATCCTCCTCAATCTCCTTTTTCAGAGTGCTGTAGTTTTCAGTATAGAGGTCTTTTACATCTTTCGTTAGATTGATTCCTAAATATTTCTTTTTTTTTTTGGATGCTATTGTAAAAGGTATTGTCTCCCTAATTTCTCTCTCAGTGAGATTGTTATTCGTGTACAAAAATGCTATTGATTTTTGAGTATTGACTTTGTAACCAAAAGCTGTACATTTCTTAGTGAAGTTAATAACTTTTTAGCTTTCTGCATGGAAGTTCCCTTAAACAGGGAGAAAAGTTCCGAGAATTGGGTGGAGAACTTCTTCACCCACTGTGACCAGTGTTGACTTCTGACCCAACATTCTCTACATTCTTAGTGACACACATTTATAATCTCACAAGTCATTTGAGGGTAAGTTGAAGCCACCAAGCTTTTTTTATTTCTTAAGAAGTTCAGCACATGGTTCTCAAAAACAGAAACAATCTTGCTGGGCATGGTAGTGCACGCCTGTAATCCTAGCACTCAGGAGACTGAGGCAAGAGAGTTACCATGAGTTCCAGTCTACCCTGGGCTGCATAGTTCAAAGCCAGCCTGAACTCCGTAGTAAGACCATGTCTGAGGAAGGGAAAAAAGTGGGAACAGTCTTAAAAACCACAATGAAGCCGGGCTTGGTGGCGCACGCCTTTAATCCCAGCACTCAGGAGGCTGAGGTAGGAGGAGCGTTGTGAGTTCAAGGCCGGCTTGGGCTACAACTCAAGCGCAAGGCCGGCCTGAGTTATATAGTGCAACCCTGCCTCAAAAAACTAGGGCTGGGAGTTTGGCTCAGTGGCTTAAGCGCCTGTCTGACAGGCGTGAGGCTGTGAGCTTGATCCCCAGTGCCGCAAAAAAACAAAAAAAAACACCACAATGAAATGATCACAGTCCATTTGGCTGTGTGTATCAGCTCTGAACCGTTTGTGTATCATGCTAGTATGGCCCATATCGGCAATTGTAGTGGTCCTTGAGATTGTTAGAGGGGGGTGGTGCTTGACTAGCATGGGTGAGGCCTGACATTTAATTCCAGTGTCACAGAAAAGAAACAGAAGCTGGGGACATTTCCCAGGCCCATCAGGCCTGCTGAGTTAAGCCCCTGAGGTGGAGTTCAGCTGCATGTCCTCGCCTGTCCTACAGGTGTTCAGGAACATGCCGAATTGATGCCAACTGTCTCTTATGTTTCTGACACAGTCTCTCCACCCAGGAGGGTGCAGAAGGACCATGCTGTAGAAGAGCCTTTAGGATTTGGGGGTTGCAGTTGGCCCAGGCAGGCAGGCGTCAACTGAATGTTAGGGGATTTTGTAGGACCAGACTATTGAAGAAGGATGGCATCTACTAAAGCTAATTAAACTTTAATATGTTTAATAAATGTGATTGTTACAGACAAAAAAATCATTAAAGTGCTATAGAAAATTGGTCAGCTACCATCAGGCCACATAACAAATTGCTGATTTCTCTCTGAATTAATGCAAATTTCCGTTGTACTGTATTTTATTATGTATGGGGTTGGTACCCTGGAGCAAGATTGCAGTGAAGAACTTCATTTTTTCACTCTTGAGACACCAAGTAGGAGATGGTTTGCATTATGAAGGAAACATTGAAATGCAATGTTATGGCTGTGTCTGGATGTCCCCCTGAAGCCTCATGTGGTCTTAGTGGGGCTTTTTCAGAGGTGGCTGGATCTAGAGTGTAATGGATACATGGTGCGATGCTAGGATTCAGGGTGAGTGATTATTAAATCAATCCACTGATGGGAACTGAGCACGGTGGCTCATGCGTGTAATCCCAGAACTCAAGAAACTGAGGCAGGAGGATCACCCTGAGTTCAAGGCTAGCCTGCATTACTTAACAACACCCTGTCTCCAAAATAATATAAAATAAAATAAAATAATCCACTGGTCAGTTTGGCAGTGCCCTAATCTCAGTAGCCTAGATACAATATAAGGCATGGAAAGAGGCTTGTCTTGTCCCTTGCTTCTGCCTGTCATGAACTGCTCTGTCTCTGTGATGCCCATCTGCCCTGACATGCCATGTTCCCACGGAGCCAGCCAGCTATGGACTGAAACTTCTGCAAACTGTGAGCCAGATAAATCTTTCCTCCCTTAACTTTGGGCGTCAGGTTTTTTCTCAGCAACGAGAAAAGTAAGTAGTGTGTCTCACAGCAAAGTGTACGTCAGGCTGTGCCTTTGCTGGAACACTGGTCTGCTGCCACGGGTCCTTTGCCGTCTCACACAAGTGGCAGCTCCGCTTCACTTCACTCGGGCATTGGAGAAAACTTTTGGCCCCTTGTGCTCAGATTACTGAGAATAAATGCAATGCTTGTTACTTCTCGTTCTCCTTGGTCCTTGTTCTAACACTTTCTTTCTTTTTTTTTTTTTTTTGTTTGTTTGTTTTTTATGGCACCAGGGATCGAACTCACAGCCTCACACCTGTCAGACAGGCACTTAAGCTGCTGAGCCAAACTCCCAGCCCTAGTTTTTTGAGGCAGGGTCACGCTATATAACTCAGGCTGGCCTTGCGCTCGCGTTGTAGCCCAAGCCGGCCTTGAACTCACAACGCTCCTCTTACCTCAGCCTCCGGAGTGCTGGGATTAAAGGCGTGCGCCACCACGCCTGGCTTCTAACACTTTCTGACAGAGTACCTTGTAAGTCACAATTAGAAAAGGTAGTTTATCACACATTACTTGCCACATGTATTTCCTAATGAAGTTTGTATGCAACAGTAAGAGGTCGACAGAGTGGGAAGAAGCATTCCTGCTCTGCAGCGTCTTGTGAGCTGCACCTGCTCAGCTTTGGTCTCGTCATAACACACGTGGTAAATGTCAGCCAGAGGTGAACTGGGACCTGTTGGAGTGCCATCTCGCCGCAGGGTGTTCACATACTTTGTGACCATCCTGTGTGTCCAGGTCCCCATCAGGGGAGCTTGCTCAGCTTCCTGTTTCCAGCACACTCGAAACGGAAGGCAGCCAGTGTCTGAGGTTGCTAGGTTTTTCTTACATGTAGCAAAATTGATGTTCCCATTACAGAAAATGGGAAAACATGGTTAAGTGTAGGAAGAAAAGTATCTATAGTGTCTTCTATTGTAATTGCTATGTTTTTATCATTTTTGTTTTGTCATACCAGCGTTTAACCCCAGGGCCTTCCCAGGAAGCTACATCCCCAGCCCTTTATTTTGTATTTTGAGACTGAATCTTGATAAATTACTGAGTTGCCCAGGATGGGCTCAAACCTGGCAATCCTCATGACTCAGCCTCCTGGGGTGCTAGGATGACAGGTGTGCACTGCCACACCTGCCCTCTGGTGGCTGTTAGGTGAAGTTTTCCCTACTTCTGTGGTCACAGCACTTGGGGAGCACCAGCTAGGCTCTGCCTTCTGCACCTGCAGTGAGAGCTTCAATGGGATGTCCCTGAAGTCTGTACTCAGCAGACCGGGAGAGGGTAGGTTAAGGGCAGGCTGCTCACTGCTGGAAGAGAGAGCACAAGCCACCTGTCTTACAGCTTGCACAGGTGGCCTTCATCTCCTGATGCTCGAGTATAGGAGGAAAATGCTGGTGATTTGTGACCGTTGAACAACTGGTGCTGCAGCGGTCCACACTTAATGTGCACGTGTTTAGCCTGCAGGTGGTTCGTGCAGTAGTGGGCTTGATTGTGCCCAGGTGAGTCATTGAATCCTTGTAAAATGCTGAGGCAACACCCTCAGTGGCAGTCCACAAGTCGTGCTGCCACATGCATAGAATGCTGTGCAGTCTTGGGAAAGAATGAGGAAACGAGTTGGGACAGAGTTGCCAAGACTCATTACCATCACCAGCCAAAACTGCTGGCTCTGCAATCCAGTGGCCTGACATTGGATTGGAAGCACAGAGGGAGTGCATACTTCCTGATCTCTGAATCAGACCTCCATGTGAATGTATCTGACCTACCAGAAGGGTTCGTTGCTCCTGGAAGAGACCTGGGCATCTGCAAAATGGAGGTGACGTGTTTGCCACAGTACCTAAACAGCCAGGGTGTCATCATACATCTCAAGAGGAACGGTGCTTAGCACCTTCCCTTTTACATTTCCCTTTCCCCCTTTTTCTCCCCACTCACCTGCCCTCCTTTCCTGCTGCTCATGGTTGGTGTAGAAAAGCCCCATCCGTCTTTGGCATGGTCAGTGCAGCTCTTTAATCTGTCCCCATTTTCCAATCCCATCCCTCTCCGTTTTGCCTTGTAATTTTATTAGAGGAGGTGCTGGACCAATTTTTTGTGTATCTCATAATGTGGTAGCAGTTCCCTCAGATTCTAGACTTGAATTTCCATTTTGGCATCAGCCCTGCCTAGATACCATCCTGTGCCAGCCTCCTGGGACCCACAAGGAAGCCCAGCCCACGAGTTGTCTGAGATGCTTGGTTCCCCAGGCTCGGCTGCCCCTGCCCTGGTGCTGCTGGTGGGTATGTGTGGCCCTACCCAGCTTTGCTCCTGGATCTCCTGTGAAACAGCCATAGTCAAGTGTAACCTTCTGTCATGTATTAGCTGAAGCTTTGCACAGAAGAGATAGAATAAATAGGAAGATAGGATGGTAGACAGGTAACAGGCTTAATCTCACACCTCCTTGTTTACAGTCTCCAGAGCGGGGTGGGTTAGCGGTGTCTGCAGTAGGCCTCAGAGAATTGCTTTTCTGTCGCTGGCAACTGAGGTCCCAGGCCTGATGCTGGGTCGCACCATTGTGTCCCTCCAGGTTGGGCTCACAGGGCAGGCAGGGGTGGCTCCTGCAGTGCACCTGTCTTGCATGCAGGAGGTCAGAGGTTCTGTTCCCAACTCTACAGAGCAACAGACTTAGGCTCACAGATGTCACTGCTTTGATTTTATATTTGGTCTCTTTTCTCCAGAGATAACCTGGTGCCCATTGCATGGGCTTGTATAGAGAACCCTTTCCTGTCCTTATCGCAGTCCAGGAAGGTTTATACTTGTAATCCCAAGGAGAAGCTATTGGAATTCTAATGAATTAGTTCTAATCTACCACTTCAGTGCAACCCAAGGCAAGAATAAAGACACTGAGGTATATGTACAGTTATGGGGAGCCAAGGGTCCCTAAGTCTAGCCAAGATGGTGGTTCACCGGAAGAAAGGCCACAACCCAGGGCCTAACCCAGGTTTTATTGGTTCTCAGTGAGGGGAGTGGCTTGGGGATGAGACAGTGAGAGTGGTGGGAAATACATGACTGCCATGACTACCAGTAAGCTGGGCTAGGTAGGAGGTCTGAGATCACCTGTGCGATATTCAGAGGGCAAGAAATACAGAGAGTAATCTGCATAACACAACTGAGGCAGTGTCTAATAATTGGGGTCGGTGCTTCAGCTCTGATGTACAATCCTGTTTGCCCTGGGAAGTCACAGCCTCTTTCTTGAGGCTCAGTCCCAGTCGACAACGTGGAACACAGCTCTCCACCCCACCCACCAGCCATGCATTTGGGGAGTCACTGGGTGGGGTAACACTGGCCTGTCACTTTGCTTCAGAGATTACACATCAGACCCTCAGCTACCCCAATTTACAATGCTTAAAGCCGATTGAAGGGACAGAGAAATAACCCAGCTAGCTCTGTACAGATCAATACATGGAGCCTATAGGGCCAAGTTTATCCAAAATGGAAATAGCTGCTCTTCTTTTCAAAGAGAGTCAAGGAGCGTCGTCTGGGTGACAAGGCTTGACCCAGTGGTAAGGTAAGAGGGGGTCCTGTATTGAGCTGGGTCTTTTAATTGTAGTTGTAAAATAGTTACCCATAGTTTTGTAATGGCTTTAGAACAAGACTGATAATTTACTATGACATTTCTGAAAACCATTTAAGATTAACCCTCGGTTCTACTCCATGTGACTAAGCCACCGGTATATTCATTTGTCTCTTTTTGCTTTCAATATCAAGAGATTGTTTTTTTCTCTTGTTTCAATCAAATGTCCATTGTGGCACCCCTCACCTCTCTTTTGACTGAAAAAGGTCAGCAGTTTACTCTGGCAAAAAAACATCTTTAAAAAGTCCAGAAAAGGGCCCGGAGTCTGGCTCAGTGGCGTAAGCGCCTGTCTGGCAGGCGTGAAACTGTGAGTTTGATCCCCGATGCCGCAAAAAAAAAAAAAAAAAGTCCAGAAAGTATGCTGGCCATGGTGATGCACGCCTGTGATCCCAGCACTCAGGAGGCTGAGGCAGATGTTTCACCTTGAATTAGAGGCCAGCCTGGATTAATTTGTGAGACCTGTTTCAAAACAAAACAAAAACAAAAAGTGCTCGGAGGCCTCAGTCAGTGGAAACATTGCTTCCCAAGATGGGTGCCTCTCTCTCCTCTAAACGCAGTACCGGGCTTTGCAGTGGCTCAGCTGCCCTGCTGTGCTGAACCCTGCCTGCCTGCTCCCATGACACCAGTGTGCTATGCCCCCTGTTTTCCAGGAGCTGTACCCTGCATTCTGCATTCACAATGGGGGCTCCGACCTGGAGCGGCTGCCCACGGCCAGCACCTGTATGAACCTGCTGAAGCTGCCTGAGTTCTACGACGAGGTGCTCCTGCGCAGCAAGCTGCTCTACGCCATCGAGTGCGCAGCCGGCTTCGAGCTGAGTTGAGCAGAGTGGGCCAGGCAGCCTGTGCTGGCCAGACTGCACTGTGTGTGCTGCTGCTCCTCGGCTCTCCTAGGTGCCCACTTCCTCCTGGCCTCCTGCCCCATCATTTTTTAGGTGATTTTTATTACACATGGTCACATACTTAGATGAACACTGATTTCAGATAAATAACTTGTTATGTGCCATGTGACTGATTTAGTAACCTTGCCAAGAAGAGCACAGTTTCAGACCAGTGGCAACTCCATGAAATTAACCAAAGATGAAGCTGGGGCTCTGTGACCTGGAGCAGGTACCCTCTGGCTGCAACCACACGGTCCTGCCCGCAGTCTGCAGAGACGGGGTGTTCGGCTGGTGCCACTGCTTCACATGCGGTTGATGGTTTACAGGCATGGTGGTTAGAACTGAAGGCATTTTATCCTGCTTGCCTTTGCCTAAACTGGCTGGGTTTGGAGAAGAGATAACAATAGTGTTGTTTTGTGCTTTTTAAGCCATTTCCCCAGGCGGGACTAGCATGCTTGTGTTCCATGTCACATCGACCTGCATTGTGATGGCTTGGATATTGCTATGTGGGTGTGCGGTGGGTGCCTCTCTCGCTCATCTCTCTCTGCTCTTCCTGGAGAGCTTCTGGGGAGGCAGAAGAGGGTCCCTGCACCGCACCGTACATGTGTGTCACCTGCAGTGAATGGCAGCCGGGGAGAGTAGTTGCTGCAGCTTCTATTAAAGTCATTTGAACCAAAGTGGCAGGCTGCGTCTGTCCATGACCACACACCCTTCTTGGCTGGGCCGCGCTGCCCCCTTCGTGGGCATCCTGGGGTAACACATGGGCCCTTGGCACCTTCTGCCTCAAGCCGCTGCTTGGACACAAAGCCAGCGTCCCTGGCGCACTGGGACTGGGGGTGTTGGGCAATTCTCACATAGGCACTTTATTGAGACCTGACTCGTCGCTGGGCGACTTCAGCTTCTGCTAGTGGGCAGGAGCACCAGCTGTGGCTCGGAACATGCAGTGTGGACCACACGTGTGGACACTGGAGGAGGACCCCAGCCTGACCTCGCCACACCTGGTGTCGCGTGGCAGGGGCCTGGGGCTGCTGTAGATTTCACCAGAACTAGCAATACACTTCTCAGTGTGCAGAAACTGATGACGCTTTTAAGACAATGACCATTAAAACAAATGTGTAATTTCTTAATTTGAAAATAAATTAAGTGTTTAAATGCTATTTATAGTCTTGATATACAGAAATAAATAGTGTTTGGTTTTATTTTTATTTTACGCTGTTTATGTTGAATGTTCTGTATCTTCTTACTAGTTGATTTGTGTATTTTGGAATCAGTATTTTAGAAGTGGAGTATCTGAGACTGAAGAGAAATGGGCAGTTACACTTACGTTCTTTTTTTCACCCCGGTCTTCTGACCTCACGTATTTATTTGTGTGTTCGAATGGCTATTTGTGTTAAAAGTTTTCTTGGAGTCTTGCCCAAGGTCACTCACTAGTCATATCTGCTATAGTAAAGCCAGGCTTCTGCAAGGTGACAAGCGCGTCACAGGCATCTGGGGTCACCAGGAAGCACTGTATGCCAGTGTGCCCCCGTGGGCCGAGCTGTCCAGGCATGCTGAGGACAGCCGCGCCTGCTCTCGGACCTTGCTCTGAATGGTTCAGCTTTAGGCTGTTGGGGAAAATGCTTCCTAGCGGACAGCATTGTTCTGTTTGCCTTTCTCTGCGTCTGTTCTGCTGTACACTCAGACCTGCCTGTCAAGCAGCACGGTGTTCAAGGTGCTTCTTGGGAGCTGTCTCCTGCACAGGGCTGCGCCTGCTGCCCTCGGTTTGCACAGGCAGCGGTGAGACCACAGTGCACACAGCCTGTAGTGGGAGCTGGTCCACTCCTGCCAGAGCACGTGTCCAGGCTGTGCACTTGGGGCCCGGGAGCTTGGGGCGTGCTGTGTGGGCAGCCTCATTCAGTGCACAAGCTGCCTCAGACTTTGGAGAAAAATAAGCAGTGTGAAATAAAGGCATAAGTGATTAAAATGAAACGAAGCTCGGGACCAACGTCTTTCTGATTCTGCACTGCACGTCAGCATGCCATTAGCCCATGACCTGTGCACCAGACCTACACCCCCCACTCTCCATGGGGTGCCCCTGTGTCTCAAAAAAGGGCTGGGGATGAGGTTCAGCACTCCCTGGTTCAGTCTCTGCCCAGAGATTGAAGCCGCCATCCAGAGAGCCTTATCCACAGCAAGGTCCCGGGACGGGGATGCAACTCAGTGGCTGCCTAGCATGGTTGAGGAACTGGGCTCCACCCTGGCGCACAGACACACAGAGAGCAAGGCCTGAACTCTTCAGTTCTTTGAAGCACTGTGGGGCGGCCCGTGCGCTGCACCACATCCCAGTGCTCGGCTGCATCTGTGCCTTCCCTCCTGTCCCTCTGTCTCTGTTTCTGAAGGACAGTCCCACTGCTCAGAGGTGGGCTGCTTGGGCTCTGGGCGGCCCAGGAGGCCCTGCCCAGCAGGTGCTTATCCCCAGCCTGTTGCCTGTTGGTGAGGGTCCACGTACACCTGCTCTGCGGTCAGGTAGCAGCCACTGTAGAGTTCAGTGGTGGGAGTTCCAGCTCGGTCACCGTGGCAGCCCTGTGCTTCCTCACCTGCCAGGACTGGGGACAGCAGCCACATACCCCACGGGGGCGCCCAGGACTTGTCCTGCCACCTCGACCTGGCACTAGGTGGTGGCCAGTGGCACTGTGAGGGTGCAGAATTAGAGGTGGCACAGAAGCGGGCAGCAGAAATGGGAGGAGGGAGCCCTGCCACAGCAGGCCCAGGGTGTGTGTGTGTGTGTGTGTGTGTGTGCGCACATGCGTGTGATGTGCAACTGGGTTTAAACCCCGGGCCTTGCCCTGAACTGAATCTCCAACCACCACCACTGTGTGAAAGAGTGACAGACAGACAGACAGAGACAGGGTCTCACAAAATTGCCCAGGCTAGGCTCTAACTTGCCGTTCTCCTGCCTCAGACTCCGGGAGTGCTGAAATCATGAGTGAGGGCCTCCACGCATAGCTGGGAAGATTGTTTCTCAGAGAATTAGCACTGCGTATTAAGAGCTTCCTGTGGCCACCATCACAGATTGCCACAAACCAGCAGGCTGGAAGTAGCAGCGGCAACGTTAGTTCTGTAGGCCAGTGTCTGAGACCCAGGTGTCAGGGCCATGCGCCCTCTGCTGCTCCGAGGAGATTCTGTCCATTGTTCACTGCAGTCTCTGCTGACCTTGCCTCAGGCCTGCCTGTGTCACCTCTCCTGAGGACAGTCGTCCATGGACCTAGGACTTACCCATACAACCCAGGATGATGACCTGGCCCCCAGGGTCCCCCAGTTACATCTGCAAAGAGCATTCTTCCCATTAAAGAGACATCCTCGGGCTCGAGGCTAAGAATGTGGCCATCCCTGAGGTGACCAGCCCTCTGCGTGTGCTGGACTAGTGCACGGAGCTGACCCCTCCTGCAGTCTGCGGGCCAGCCTGCACTCCTGAATCATGGCCACCAATCGCCCTTGCCTTCTGCCACTCAGTCCCCAGACCCCTCACTGAAGATCCTCGTGAACAGGGTCTGGTGACTGTATTGCTGTCCCTTCCACCCACACCTTGCTCACAGCCCTGCTGCCTATCTTGTCCCCTTCTCCAGGCAGCTCCATATACAGTGCCCTTGCCCGCACCCTGTCGCCAGTGCCCTGTTCCGAACGCCCTTCCCCACCTCCTGTCTCCCCGTGGTGCTGCACTGTCATACGCACCGTATCTGCCCATTGTCCCTGTCCTGCAGGTTGCTCCGTGGGTTGGGATCTTGGCAGGCTGACAGGTGTGTCACAGCTGCTCAGGGGGAAAGCAGTGCCACAGCTCCTAGGAGAGCTTGGTAACCAAGCTAAATCCAAGTCAGCACCCTGCTGCTTTTTCCCTTCCACTCCTGGTTCTGGTTCTGGGACCTCTGTTAGGTGGAATGGTGCCACCTGGTGGCCCTAGTGGGTGACTGCAGCTGGATCACGTCTGTAAAATTGTTTACCTGCTCTTAGGTCCACAGCACCCATCTGTGCCTTGGTCGTGGGGTGGCTGTGAAAACAGCAGGGAGGCAGGTGTCCCCAGTCTGGTGGCCTTAGCTACTGGACTCAGAGGAAAAGAGAGGAGTGAGGACCTGTGTCCCACAGTGTCGCACGTGCAGTGTCCTGGAGGAGCGGAAAGGTATGGTACTTGGTGAAGATCAGAGTACAGAAGGGTACATAAGGGATGATTCTGTGTAAATGAAACTTCCAGCCAGCCACAGTGGCACACACCTGTGATCCTAGCACTCTGGGAGGCCAAGGCAGGAGTATCACAAGTTCGAGCCCAACCTGGGCAACTTAGTGAGACCCTGCCCCAAAATACTTTTTAAAAAGTAGCAGGGCTGTAGCTCAGTGAGAAGACCCTGGGTTCGGTCCTCAGTCTCTCTCTCTCTCTGTCTCTCTCTCACACACACACACACACACACACACACCCCTTCCAGAAGGGGAGATGCACAGTTCCTGTGGCAGTGGCAGCTCGAGGTGAGCGAGAAGGGAGGGACACTGACCTGGACAAGCTGCCATGGGGAGTGGTGGTTGCACAACTGTGTAAAGCAGTAGCTTAGCAGCACGAGTCACTTCTGTCAACCTGGTTTTTAGAACCCCATTACTGCACATTGTGTTTGAGATTTGGGTCACAAGATGAGAGCATAGGTGTCCTGGCTGGGCCAGCGAGTCCCTGACCCCTGCCTCTGCCTGCGTGGTGGCTGTCTGTGCTCTGCTGAGGGTTGGCCCACCATGTTGTGTTCCCCAGGGGCTATGTCTTAGGACAGCCGCTTCTACGAGGGGTGCCACCAGGACTCAGGGATCCTCCCTTGTCCCCCAGCCACCTCCCAGAGCCCTGCCCTCAGATGACATCGGGTCCTCAGATGACAGCCACCCCAGCAGGTTGGAGCCGCATTGAGGGGAACTGGGCTCCACATAGCCTGGGCTCTTGGTGACACAGGTGGGGGCTTAGCCTGAAGGGAGGGCTGGCAGTGCAGCCCACAGAAGAACCAGGCCTGCTGCGGCCTTTGGTGGGTTATTTTGAGGTTTTGCTGAGTACCTTGATTTTTCTTTGGGGCTCAGGGCCTTGTTGGTTTCTGTCACTTCTGTAGTAGATGATCATGCGGCATGCTTAACAGCAGCTCATAGTCCCAGCACTTGGGGAGGCTGAGGCAGGAGGATTGTTGCAAGTTTGAGGCCAGCCTGGGATACATAGTGAGACCCTGTCTAAAAAAAAAAACTAAACTAGAAACAGCAC
>RJWM01032560.1:0-21379 GCA_004363535.1 Dasyprocta punctata | reverse complement strand
CTTAATTCTTGTGGTGGGACACAGTGGGACAAGGAAGTAAAAAAAAAAAGGCAAAAAGAGAACAGACCTGCTTTGTTCCCTTTAATCTCAGGATTGGTGGGTGACAGGGTTTGGGTCAAGCTCTGGAGTCGGTAAATTACCCATGGTGCCTTCTTCGTTGTCTCTAGGAACGTGGTTCCCGAGTTCCTTTGGTAGGGAGTGCAGGATGCTTCCAAATATTCAACTTGGAGCATCTCACTTGGGCAACGTAAGGAAAGCAAGATCTGCACCTGTGATGATGGGGTGCAGGGCCCAGGCAGGCACGCAGATTAGCTGCTAGCGTCTCCACTTCTTGTACATGAAGTTCATGCTGAAGAGCAGCTTGGGAAATCCGTTGGTTGAGGGGAAAGTTACTTTATTGCCTCACTTGGTTGCATATTATCCTGGCCTTGCACAGCCTGGATTAAACCTTTGGGGCCTCTTCTCTGGTGCAAGCTCATGGTAGAGCAGGAGGGCACGCCTGTCAGATCATTCCTACTGACCGCTCTTCAGCATAATCCAGCTGTCATGGCGACATTGCTGTACAGTTCTCAGCATTTCCAAGGGAAAATCACAGGCAGGCCTTCTTGGAATGCCTGTCTTCCACCATTCATCAACTTTTGCCAGCTGAGGCAGCCTAGAAACAGTGCTTCCTCCCATAACTGTAAAGAAAATGGTTGAACCACATGGCATGAACTTTCCACTTCCAGTCTTCTGAGCATCTTCCTTGTCTTGGTGCGATGCAAGACAGAGAAAAGAAAGGGTGGGTCCCAGGTCTGAATTTTAGTAGCTATATTCCCACTTCCAGGCCAAAGGAAATTTTGTGAGCTCACTTTTTCAAGGCTTAGTTTTCTGATGTCTAGCATAGAAAGGATGCTCAAAGGGTTGTTGACAGCAATAATGAGGTCATGATGCTCCACCCATTAACATCAGAATATGCATTCTTTTCAGGTGCACAGGTGTCATTCTCTATAACAGATCATATACTAGTCCACAGAACATGCTTAAGTAAATGCAAAGAAACTGAAATAATTCCATGCATATTATCTAACCATAGTACAATAAAATTGGAAATTGATGAAAAAATACCACAAGAACTCATAAACACGGGGAAATTAAGTAATACTATTCTAAACAATCCATGGGTCACAGAAGAAATTAAAGAAGAAATTAAACAGCAATTGCAATCTAACAAAAAAGCAAATACAAATTACCAGGACCTGTGGGACACAATAAAATCACTCCTCAGAGGGTAATTTGTAGCACTAAACTCCCACATCAGAAAAATGGAAAGAATGCACATAAACAATCGAATGCTGCACCTCAAACTTCTAGAAAAAAAAGAGCAAGTCAAGTCCAAAGCCCAAAGAAGGGAGGAAATTATCAAGATCAGAGCAGAAATTAATGCAGTTGTAACTAAGAAACAATACAAAGAAATAATGAGTTGAACAGTTGGTTCCTTGAAAGAATAGAAAAATTGGTAAACCCCTAGCCAACCTAATCAAAAAGAGGAAAGAAAAAACTCAAATCCATGCGATAAGATATGAAAGGTGAAATCACTACAGACCCTTTGGAAATAAAGAAGATCATTAATTCCTACTTCAAAAACTTTTACTCACATAGGTTCAATAACACAGAGGAAATGGACACATTCCTAGAGACCTATGAATTACCAAAGCTGAATCAAGAACATGTACAACTGCTGAATAACACAATTTCAGCTAATGAAATTGAAAACGTTATTGAATCCTTACCAACAAAGAAAAGCCCAGGTCCTGATGAATTCACTGCTGAATTCTACAAGAAATTTTGGGAAGCCTTAATGCCAACACTCCTCAAAATCTTCAATGAAATTGAAAGAGAAGCAAGTCTCCCTAACTCATTCATGGAAGCAAGTATTACCCTAATACAAAAACCAGACAAAGACCCAACCAAAAATGAAAATTACTGGCCAATCTCGCTAATGAACATAGATGCAAAAATCGTCAATAAAATACTGGCAAATGCAATGCAATAAGTCCTAAGGCATGTTATACAACATGATCAAGTGGGATGTATCCCAGGAATGCAGGGATGGTTTAACATACGCAAATGAATAGATGTAATACACCATATCAACAGAGCCAAGGACAAGAATAATATGATCATCTCAATAGATACAGAAAAAGCTTTTGACAAAACCCAACACCCATTCATGATAAAAACCATACAGAGAATCAGAATACATGACCTGTACCTCAACCTGATAAAAGCCATATATCATAAACCAACAGGCAACATCTTACTAAATGGAGAAAAACTGAAAACGTTCAACCTAAAATCAAGAACAAGACAAGGATGTCCATTATCACCAGTCCTATTCAATATAGTGCTGGAAATATTAGCCAGAACAATTAGACAATAGAAAGAAATAAAAGAAATAAGGATAGGAAAGGAAGAAGTAAATTATCATTATTGGCAGATGATATGATATACTACATAGAAGACTCCCAAAACTTCATTGCAAGAATTCTAGATGTAATATCCAAATTGAGTCATGTTGCTGGATACAAGGTCAACACTCAAGAATCATTAGTATTCTTGTACAAAAACAAAAAACTCACTGAGAGAAAAATAAGTGAAACCACACACTTCACTATGACATTTAAATATTGAAATACTTAGGAATCAATCTAACTAAAGAAATAAAAGGTCTATATAGTGAAAATTACATTACTCTGAAAAAGGAAATCAAAGAGGTTTTCAGAAAATGGAAAGATATTCTGTGCTCATGGGTAGGAAGAATAAACATTGTGAAAATAGCCATTATCCCAAAACTCTTATAAAATTTAATGCAATCCCAATCAAAATTCCACTTGCATACCTCACAGAGCTACAGAAATCATCCCTGAAATTCATCTGGAACCAGAAGAGACCTAGAATAGCAAAGGCAATTCTGGGCAACAAAGGTGAGGCAGGAGGCATCACAATCCCTGACTTGAAACTATATTGCAAAACTACTGGGATAAAATCAGCATGGTACTGGAATCAAAACAGACCTGAAGATCAATGGAATAGATTAGAAGATACAGAAGATACAGCCGCAACTACAAACACACTTAGCCACCTCATCTTTGACAAAGGGGCCAAACATGCACATTGGAAGAAAGATAGTCTCTTTAACAAATGGTTCTGGAAAAACTGGCTTTCTATATGCCATAAACTAGAACTAGATCCATGTCTATCACCATGCGCTAAAATAAAGTCAAAATAGAACACAGATCTGAATATTAAAACAGAGACACTAAACTCGCTGAAAGACAAATTAGGTAAAAAACTTGATGACATAGGAATAGACAGAGACTTCATGAACAAACATCAAACCCATAGGAAACACTTCCCAGAATCAAAAATTGGGATCGTGTCTCAAAGGAAATCTCCAACTAAGTGAAAAGAAAATCCATGAACTGGCAAAATATCTTGGCCAATTGTCCATCAGACAAAGGACTTCAATCTAAAATGTATAAAGAATTAATAGAAATTTGGCTTCTAAAATTCAAGGACCCCATCAAAAAATGGCATCTGAGATGAATACACACTTCTCAGAGGAAGAATTATAAATAGCAAATAAATATATGAAAAATTGTTCAACATCAATGGTTATTCAGGAAATGCAAATTATAACAACACTGAGATTTCATCTCACTCCAGAAAGAATGGCCAAGTTAAAAAAATCAACTGACAACAAATGCTGGAGGGGCTGTGGGAAAAAAGGTACTCTTCTCCACTGTCGGTGGGAGTGTAGATTGGTACAACCTCTGTTGAAATCAGTGTGGAGATTCCTCAAGAAGCTAGGATTAGAGAAACCATTCAACCCAGCTATTCCACTCCTGAGCATTTTCCCAGAATAATTGAAAACTTCATTCCACAGTGATATTTGTGCACCCATGTTTATAGCAACTCAATTTGTGATAGCCAAATCCTGGAAACAATCCAAGTGTTCATGTATCAAGGAATGGATAAAAATATATGTGGTATTTTTATACAATGGAGTGCTACTCAGTTGTTAAGAAAGATTGCATTGAGACATAAGTAAATGGACACGATTTGAGACCACACTCATAAGTGAAATAAATCGAACTCACATGTGTAAATGCTGTATTGTCTCCCTGGTGTTAGAAACTGAAACAGTATATACAATACAAAATCTACAGTAAATGCTGTGTAAGGGCAAGAAACTGCTCAAAGAGCAAAAGCAATTGGGAAAGGGAAAAAGAGGAAAGAATGAGGGGAAAAGGATAAAGACATCAATTTGTATATATGTATACATAATGTTATGGATTACAAACTGGTGGTCAACTTAGCACCAGTTGAATTAATTCAGCTGGTGTTGAGTAAAGATGCTCCACCTGAAGAAAGTTGCCAGCATAAATAGGGACGTGGAGAAGAAGAGCCAGGCATTGTGGGTTCTTCCAAGAGTTGCTGTTGGAGCCGCTGGTTCTCCTAGAGGTGCTTGTCATGCTGGCTTCTCCAATATGGATTCGGCCATTATTGTCAGAGAAGCTCGGGACCTCATCGGTGAGAGTGGCTGTGGTTCATGTTGCAGGAGCTCTGCTCCTCACCTTGTGCATCGCTTCCTGACTCCGGAGGGGAGGCTGTGTGCTGGAGAAGCTTGTCACGCTGGGCTTCCTGACCTGTGCTCAAC
Organism: Dasyprocta punctata; assembly: GCA_004363535.1. Classification (NCBI taxonomy): domain Eukaryota; kingdom Metazoa; phylum Chordata; class Mammalia; order Rodentia; family Dasyproctidae; genus Dasyprocta; species Dasyprocta punctata. The sequence goes on along the minus strand of RJWM01032560.1, from coordinate 16,677 downwards.
TGTTCTCCATTGTCGGAGGAGCGCGGGACCTCGTCGCCGTTGGGGATGGCTGTGGTGCTCTTCAGGGCAGCCCCGCTTCTTCTTTTGAGCATGACTTCTCGGCTCCTATGTAGAACCCTCAACCCACTGCACAGCTCCTTCAGCCTGCTGGCATAGACTTTCTAGTTCCACCGCTGACCTGTGGCCTTCCCAGCACAGAACCATAAATAAACTGGCGTGAGCCCTTATTGTGGGCTCTTAGATTCCCAGTTGGTACTGTGGGAAGCATTGTCATGCATTTGGGTCTCTAGTGGGACTCTTGCATGATATTGCTGTGGGATCCAGGCCCTCGGCTATCCTGGGTCCTAGTGTTGTGGACAGATTTTCCTGCACCGTCTTGTGTTTAACTTTGGGTGACTATTATAAAACAGTATTACAAACCCTGTGTCCTGTATGTAGTTGTTCTCCATGTAACCCCTGACTACAACACATAAGATAGAAAAAATGACTATATTAATAAATGTATTAGTTTTTGAAAAAGAACAGTTAATACTCATATGATTAGATCAGTTTTACATGTCTATATCTGTTAATCTAGTCAACGCTTTTGAAGGTAATGAAATGCAACATTGCAGCCAGTGTCAAATACCTATTATCTGTTTTTGTAAACCTATAGTGTTACTGTTTTGGGTTTGTTGTTTGCATTCATTTTTCTCTTTTGATTTTGTCTTTCTTTTGTGTCGTTTTTCTCTTAAGTAAAAAAAAAGAAGAAAATAATGAATCCAATGTTCAGATAACAGTAAAATAGTACAAATGCAGATAAAAGACAAGAAATAATGCATAGAGAGAATTAATGAAAATCTGGACCAAGAGTTACTTAAGAAGAAAAAAGCACAAATATGGGAAATTCTGCCTCCAGAGAATAGTTTGTAATTTCATACAAGTGATATGTTAAAAAAAACATAACATAAACATTCAAGGAACACAATATTCTTTTGCACTGGGGATCAAACTCAAAGCCTCTAACCCTAACCCTAAACCTAACCCTACCAGACAGGCACTTAAGCCACTGAGCCAAACTCCCAGCTCTAGTTTTTTCAGGCAGAGTTGCACTACATACCTCAGGCTGGCCTTGGGCTCGCGTTGTAGCTCAAGCCAGCCTCAAACTCACAAAGTTCCACCTACCTCAGCCTCTTGAGTGCTGGGATTAAAGGCATGTGCCACCACGCCTGGCGGAACACAATATTATGATAGAATTGTAGTAACTTACTTAAATCGCAGAAGTATAGGAACAATACATGTTGGATAACTTTCCTTCACACAGGTTGAATAAAAATTCTGTGTTTTGTTATTTTTGCAATCAATAAGATTGAGTAAAATATTGACAGCAAATATGTTCACTAAAGTTTTGTTCAATGATAAAGATATTAAAGTGGTCAATCTCAGTTAATTCAATGGTCTATGTGAGTAGCCCAGATGAAGGGAGAGTATACACGTTTTTACATTTTTGTTTAATAAAATTTGGTCATTAAACTGAACTGAGAAAAAAGAAATGACAATAGAGAAAGACAAAATAAGCAGTTGGTGGTCAAGGTTTTTTGTCTTATATATAAGGTTTATATAGTCTTTTCACTCACAAAAAGAGAAAATTATGGGAGGGAAACAAGTCAAATTTCAGTCTGTCTCCTCACTCACTCAGGAAAAGCAGCATATCTGATGATTGAATCTGGGTGAAGGAATGGAACATGAAAAGATTAACAGATGCTTCTCTCTTTTTAATTCTTTTTTTATTTTTAAAAAAGCAAAGCAGAAAAAAAGGATAGAAATGAAACAGAATTTCAAAAAATGTAGGGAACTGACATTAGTTAGTATATTGCATATTGTTGTCTTAGAAGTTTTTGTTCAGGTGAAAAAATGTAGGCAGAAAAGTGATCAATCAATGACAGCACAAACTGTTTTTTTGATGAAATAACAGAGATTAGCAGTATAGTTGTCTATCTAGCATACATATACATGCATACATTTATATGTATTTACCAACATACATATAATCTTTTCCTTTCTTCCTTTTTTCCTTTCCCCTATCCTAGATATTCTGTCCTTTTGGGCAGTTTCTTTCCCTTTCATTATTACAATATCTATTGTATATTTAGATCCTTTTCTTTCTTTCCCAGTATCTGGAATCTAGAAATATACATGTTCATTTTTCTCCCTTATATGTAAATTGTTTGTCCTTCTAAGTCTACAGCTTTCAATTAGGATGAAATCAGTCAGTTTTGGTGGACTGTAGCAATGAGCCCATTGTGTCCGTAGTTCCAGGACACTTTGAAATTCATCTTCAAAATAATTAAGCTGACATTTTGATCTCCATCGTTCTTATTTCTATATCTATTTTGCAAGTGATTTCAAAATCTGATGAAGGAAGACAAATGTGTGATTACCAGTACTAACCCAATCAGAATCCAAATCAGAGAGTAAATGGCTTTAATTTCTACCATAAAAGATAAGAAGTACAAAATGACACGAACACAACTTTTTTGGACACAACCCAATTTGCTGACAAAACTGTAATTAAATGACACACAAGGGGAAAAGAATGGCTTTACCTTTGCATCTAGCAAGGAAACAAATTTATACTCAGAGCTGTGTTGAGACCTGTCCCTTAATAAACAGGCAGGAAGGCAGGAGACAGAATGCAAGCAAGTTTATTGCATGCTCAGAAAGAAATCAGACATCTTAAAAAGAACCAGGAAAGAGAAGAAAATGAAAAGAAAAGTAACCAAAAGATAAAAAAAGGAAATGGACAGCGGTTTTATTAAATATTCAGATACTATACAGATAGAGAAAAATGTTAAAAAGTAGAGAAAATTGATCAAATCTGTATAGCATAGCATACTTTAGAAGAACAAAAGAGAACATTCATAAATTGAATTTTTAGCAAAAAATGCAGATGATTTTCTTGAATTTGCTAACATTGATCAGAGAAAAAAATATTTTAGAGGAAATGATAGGGGACTATGTTCCTGAAAGTCTTCCAAATAATAATTTTTATCATTAGTGCATGTTTGCAAGTACATGACAAGTACATTCATTAGGCCAAATTGGTACATACATATAACACATCTTAATTACTTTTCCCTTTCCCTTTCAACACTTTTTTAAAAAGTCCCAGCATCAAATTCATGAATTTATTTTATAACCCCTTATCAAGTTAATCATTATAAATACAGATTAACAGTTAAGCTAACAGGCCAAAAATATATAAACATAAGACAATTATTCTAAGTCAAAGGGCACTTTTAGATACATTGGTCATACTGGATTACAATATTTTTTCTTTGTATCTGTTTCTTATTATCTATGTTTAATTTTTCACTTCATTTACATATTGGGTTTTTCATATAAGAGAAACCATGAGATAGTTAAATTTGTCTGTTTTACTACAGTGAACATTACAGTCTCAAGGTGCATTCATTTTCCTAGAAATGACTTGAGTTTATTCTTCTTTATGGTAGATTAGTATTGTATTGTGTATAAATACCACATTTTCTTTATCCGTTCATATGTTGATGGACATATATGTTGTTTCTACGATTCAGCTATTATGAATTATGTTGTTGAAATTATGTGTATGCATACATCACTTTGATATACATGTCCCTAACTCTTTCTGGAAGATTCCTAGAAGAGAAATATATGGTTCAAATGGAAATTCTAATTTTAATTTTTTGAGAAATCTCCATACATAGTGATTTCCATAGTGATTGTATGAATTTACAGTACCACAAACAATGAAGAAGTGTTCCTTTTCCCCTGCTGCCTCTCTTGCATTTGTTAGTTGATTTCCTGATGGAAGCCATTCTTCTGGAGTGAGATGAAACCTCAGTCATTTTAATTTGCCATTCTTCAATGGGCAGCAATGTTGAAATTTTTAAGTATATATTTATGGGCCATTTGTAATTCTTCATTTGAGAACTGTCTACTCATTTCAGAATTCCATTTATTTATTGGATCTTTAAATTTGGAGTACTTGATTTTTTTATTTCTTTATATATTCTAGATACTAATCATTTGTCTGAGGTGTACCTGGGAAATATTTTTTTTCCATTCTGTGAGTTGTGTTTTGACTCTGCTGGCATTTTTCTTCATTGTGCAAAAGACTTTTAATCTGAAGTGATCCCATTTGTTGATTCTTGATGGAATTTCTCTTGGAGCAATTTTTCTTTTCCAAAATTCTTTGCCTACCCATATGTCATCAAGAATTTTACCTATATTATTCTGACTTCCATTAGATTAAGTCTTTGTATCATTTAAATCTTGGATCTGTTTTGATTTTACTGTAGCATATGGTGAGATTTATGAGTCCAATTCAACCTTTGGCATGTGGAGTGTCATTTCTCCCAGCACAGGTTGTTGAAGAGGCTTTCTTCAGTGAAAGCATTCTGCCCCTTTATCAAAGATAAGGTAACTTAGTGTGGCTGGAGTTGTTTCTGTATGCTCTGTTTGATTTTAGTGATCCACAGATCTGCTTTTCTTTTACTAGTACCATACTGTTTTTACCACTGTAGCTTCATATTATAACGTGAAGTCTGGGATTGTGATGATGCCTGCCTTGCTCTTGTTATCCAGAATTGTTGTCAGTATTCTGGATCTCTTCTGATTCCATACAAATTTTGAGATTGATTCCCGTAGCTCCATGAGATATGCTATTTGAATTTTTATTGGGATTGCATTAAATCTGTATAAGAGTTTTGGAAGCATAGCCATTTTGATTGGATTGGTTTTGCTTATTAAGGAATAGGGAATAGCTTTCCATTTTCTGAAGTCTTCTTCCATCTCCTTTTTCAGAGTATTATAGTGTCCATTTTAGAGGATTTTTACTTCCTGTGTAAAGTATATTCCTTAGTACTTCATTATTCTTGATGTTATCATTAAAGTTATTGTTTCCCTAATTTCTCTCTTCATGAGTTTATTAACAATACACAGAAACAATATTGATTTTTGAGAGTCAAATTTGTATCCTATTATGCTACTAAATTTGGTTATGAATTCTAGGAGTCTTGTGGTGTTTTTGGGGGTTTGTATTAGGACCATGTCATCTAGGCATAATTTAATTTCTCTCTTTCCTATCTATATCTCTTATTTATTTCTCTTGTCTAATTGCTCTGACTAATGTGTCAAGAACTATATTGAACAATAGTGTTGATAGCAAAAATCCTTCTTTTCTCCTGATTTTAGAGGGAAAGATTTTTTTTTTTGCATTTACTGATGTTGTTGGACATTGGTTTGTCATAGATAGCTTTTCTAAGATTGAAAAAAGACCTTCTATACCAGTGATAGCAAACCATTTAGAGACAAGTGCACAAACTGCAACCAACTCAAAACCTATTTCTCATAAACTGTCAACACTGCAGTTAACCTTGAATACTAGTGTTTTAATTTAGAGAAAAACAATTTACACATTCACATTTTTTTCTCTGAAGGAAAAATAAATATGACAGATGCCATAGGCTCACTATCACTGTTTTATGCCTATTTTCTTCAGTTCTTTTTAAAACATGAATGAATGTTAGATTTTGTCAAAGACTTTTTCTGCATGTATTGAGACAATCATGTGATTTTCATACTTGTTTCTTTCTGTGATGCATCATATTTATTGAGCTGCATATGTCAAACTATTCCTGTATTTTTGGAATAAATACTACTTGGTCACAATATATAATCTTTTTGATGTTGCCTAATTCTGCTGGCTAGTATCTTATTGAAGATGTTTTATGTCTGTATTTCTTAAAGTGATTTGTATATAATTTTATTTATTTCCTGGGTCTTTTTCTGGTTTTGGAATTAGACAAATGCTTGCTTGCAGGAATGACTTTGGGAGTAATACTTCTATTTTTATTTTGATATTAGATTTGAGGAGTATTAGAATTAGTTCTTTTTTGAAATTCTTGTAGAATTTGGTAGGGAACCTGTTAGAATCTGGAATTTTCTTACTTGGCATATTTTTTATGACTCATTCAAATCAATTGACTGATTTTGGCTTGCTCATGATATTTATATCTTCTTGGTTTAGCTTTGATAGTTCATATGTATCTATGAGCATAACCATTTATTCTAAATGTTCCATTTTAGTAGAGTACAAGTTCTCAATATAGTTACAGACTGTCTTCTATGTTTTGCCAAAATTCATTGAGATTTTTTTGCCTTTTTCATTTCTAGTTGCATGGATTTAGGTCTTTTCTTTCCTTATTTTTGTAATATTACCTAAGGTTTTGCCTACTTTTTTTTTAAAGGATCAATTGTTTGATTCCTTGATCATTTGCACTTTTTTAGTATTGATTTCAATAATATCCGGTTTGATCTTCATAATTTTCTTCTATATACTAGGTTTGGATTTAAATTTTTCTAGTTTTTCTTTGACATTCAGGTTATTTATTTTAGGTCATCCTGTTTTTCTGATGTGAAAAATCGCAGCTATAAACTTTCCTCTTAAGACAACTTTCATTGTGTTCCATAGGTTTGCTATGTCATAATAGCATTATTGCTTGACTTGAAGAACTAACTTCTTTAATTTCATCTGTAATCCATTGATTATTCAAGAGGCTATTTTTAAATTTGCATGTGTTTGTATAGTTTCTGTGATTTCTTTGGCCATTGAATTTTTACTTTAATTGCAATATGATATCTTATTTTGCATGATTTAACTTTGATTCTTTTGCAGTTACTTAAACATGCTTTGTGGGCAAGTATGTGGTCTGTTTTGAAAGAAATCTCATGTACTGCTGAGACAAATTGTGTTCTGTTGCTGTTGGATGAAAAACTCTCTAGACATCTATTAAGTCCATTTGTTTGTAAGTTTGGTTCAACTCTGATATTTCTTTATTGATTGTTTTGCCTAGTTGATCTGTCCACTCATGATAGTGAAGTTTTGATATTCCCCATTACAGTTGTATTTATGCTTATCCGACATGTCATGTCAATTAGCATTTCTTTTATAAAGTTAGGTCTGTCACTATTGGTGTGTGTGTTTATATTTGTTACCTCTTCCTGTTGAATTGTTCTCTTAACCAATATGTGCTGACTTTCTTTGTTGCTTCTGATGAGTCTTGGCTTAACATCCAATTTTTCTGAAACTAGGTTACCTACTCTTTCTTTTTTCAGGTCTTCATTGCATAGAATATTTTTTTCCATCCTTTGATTTTTATCAGTGACTTTCTGAATTAAACCTATTTCTTGTATACTGCATATCGTTCAGTTTTGTTTCTTAATCTGATTTGCCAATTTATGTTTTCTGATTGTGGATTTGAGACCATTTGTGTTGAAAGATATCAGAGATATTGGCTTATTCTGTCATTGCATTGTTTTCCTGTTTCTGATTTCCTTATTTTCTTTTTCCTTTTGTTTAGCTGCTCATTCTCCCAGGTGTCTTCAGTCTTCTTTACTTATTGGCATTGTTGCTTTCAATGTCTCTTCCTAGGACAGGAATTTTTGTAATGCTGGTTTGGTGGTCATGAACTTTTCGAGGTGTTCCTTGTCATGGAAATACCTTATTAGCTATCAAATTTGATGGAAATTTTTACAGGATACATAAGTCAGAATTGTAAATTGTTATTATCTAAGGCTTGTGACATTTCATCTTAAACCTTCCTGACTGTGTGTAGAAAAGTCTGCAACAATTCTAAGAAATTTACATTTGTATGTGATTCACTGCCTTTCTGTAACACCTTTTACGATGTTGCCCCTGTGATGGACCTCTGGCACTTTGAGTACGTTGTAGCATAGACAAATTGGTAATAGCTATTTGGGGATCTATATGTAATTTATCTGTTTGTCTATTTCTTTTCTTATATTTGGCAAGTTTTCTGTCAGTATTTCTGTGATTAGGTTTTTTTATGCCATTTATGTTGTCACTTATTCCATTTATACTTTGGCTAGACTTCTTATAGTAGTCATTTAGAAGCTGTTGGATCCATTTTTCATGCTCTTGGTTTTAGGGTATCCTTGAGAGGTTAGCCTTTGAAAGCATCCTTGTCTTTTCATTTTTAATTTCTGGCCTCAGTTTTCTTGCTTCTACTGCTCATGCTTTCAATATAATATTTTATCTCTTGGAATTCTGACTGAAACCTTTTCATGGATTCTTGTTCTTTGCCAATGTTACCTATATTTTGTATTATTTTGTGTAGTTCATCTAGCTTTTTATTAGTGTTTTCTGAAAGTTCATGCAGCATTTTGACTATTACTACTATCATTTTTTTAATTATATGTTTTCTGATTCTGCTGAGTATCTCTTTTGTCTTTCTTCTAACTTCTTCTGTTATTTTTTGTGCAATTTGGGTGCATGACTTTTGCTATTTTACCCCTCAGCTCCCCCTGTATGGACTTCACAAGAGTTGGGAATTTGGGAAAACATCATTTTACTGTGTCTTTTCTTATTTTTATTTTTTTGTATGTTTGTTTTGTTTTTGTTTTATGATGAAGTTTGCAGACTCTTATGGTGTACAGACTTTGTTACTAGTATAGAAATTTCTTTAGGTGCTTTTCAGTGATTACTTTGGGCATGCCTAAATATAATTATCTGACTCAGTCTCAAGATCAAACCACATTGGTTAATTTGGAAAGAAAGGATTCATTGTAATTAGCTCATCATTTGAGTTCTCCGGGAATATACTCTCATACAGCTAATTTCACAAAGGAAATGTGAGTGTTGGTGTACAGAAAAGCAGTGATAAATATGTGATCCTGGTAATACAACCAAATCAGCCACAGTAATATTATCAATGGCAAATTGGATTTTAATATACCAAAAGAACCAATTATGTACCACCATTAATTCTGAAGAAAATTCAACAATTATGGTTTAAACATTAAAACCCATTGTTTTAGAGATAATACTCCATCTACTAAATGTGACAGTTATATCTCCACTAATAGTAGAATTCAACAATAATTCTACAGTTTACTAAAAGATTATAAAAATCCTTTATGTTTATACTATAAGATAATAAGGAAATGCAAGAGGAAATATTTGAAACCTTAAACTGTATAGTATGAGAAGGAGGAGAGAGAAAAGTCACAAAGGATTTTTTGGAAAGTAGAAGAATGTTTATGTAACTGGTAAATGTAAGAGAAAAAAATGATGAGAAATAGAAGATAAAAAGAAGAATTGTGAAACTTATATGGGGAGTAAAAACAAGGGAGATACAATTAAAGGTAAGAAATAAAAAGAGACAATAAGAATATAAAAAGGAAGAAAACAGTTAACGAGAGAGACCAAGAGGGAAAAAGAGAAAGAGAAACAGAAAGAAAAACAGAAACAAAAACAAAAACAGAATGAGAAACAGAAACAGAAAAACAGAAAGAAAAAGAGAAAACACAAGAAGAAGTACACAGGAAAACTTCCCAAGTCCCAGTAAGCTGGTGAAGAAGTAGAAAAGAAACTAAAAATGCACAAATGACTAAAATAAACAATAAAAAAAGAAGAAACAAAAACAGCAAAATCCAAAAACAAAAACCAAAACCAAAATAAAAAAAATTTCTCTCTTCTTTCAAATTAATGTTTTTCTTTTGGAATCTACAGCTTTGCAGCAGTATTCAAGGCAAGATGTGTCCCTGCTTAACCTGGTAGAGAATGAAGTAATCAGATCCCTGACCCATGCAGGACACCAGCACCAGCAGGTAGCAGAATTGGGGCAGGAGTTCGAAGAACTAGAGTTTCAAACCCAGAATTGTCCAGACTGAGCCTTGCCTTTGTCTGTGGAGGTGGGTCCTCTGTCTTTCAGAATAAATACTTGAGGGAGTCTCTTTCTAACCTGTCCACATCTCCCTGAATACAGCTGTCCATTTTGGCTGTCTCTCATCCACAGTGTTACTGTGGAAACATAACAGTGGTTGCCATGAATTGAAACAATCCTATGACTGCTCTGAGTCCCAGGTTCTACCAGGTATTCCCCAGAATAGCACTTGATTAAGCACTCTCTCTAGTATATAGGGCAGAGGCTTACAGCAGAGTCACTCACCAGCTGTTGTTTTGAAAGACTCATGTAGAAACAGAATACTCTACTTTCCAAGGTCTCTGGTCTTTTCCACCACTGCATTTCTCCCTGAATCCCTCTAGAATCCCCAGATTCCATTTTATCTCTCTAGATTTGGCTTCCTCTTTCTATGAACCATGAGCTAGGAGCCAGAGAGTAAGTTCAGACTGTCCCTTATCATCTCTGTGTTTTGTCTTTTCTCTACAATTTCTCTCAGATTTCAAGTTTTCTGACAAAACTCTCCTGGTTCTGAGGGATTTAATCTCTCTCTCTCTCTCTCTCCCCTTCTTTCCCAAGTAGATATTTTCAGGTGTTTGCATTATGAATCTTGGAGAGACTGAGTTGTGATTTCTTACAATTCTTCCATGTTCCTAGAAGTCATTCAGTAATTTTCAACGGTATTATTATTCTTCATGAAAGATAATAAACCAGTGAAATTAGAACTAAAAAATGCATTTTCAAAAGGTGTTTGAGAAACATTGTTTCCCTAATATGCCTTGTGATGGTCCCAAAATGATGTTTGCTACTTTCGTATAGATCTTGATCAGCTAGGATAAGGTAGATTTATTTTTCAGGTAATAAATTTTAAACAGTTTTTGTTACTAGTTATACAATTTCTTTAACTTAAAATCGGATGAGAGTACAAGGTAGTACTGAGACTATATTAAAAGATTCCTTAATAAAAAGATTTCAGTATACATTCCTTCATACACAAAATCATTTTCTTTTATCACAGTAGGTTTTAGATGGAAATAAAGGATTGAAAACTTGATGTTTTTAAGTGACATGCAACCAATCACTATACTTTAGTTAAGAATAGTTAAGACAACACAAAGCAATCTTTTATACATCTGAATGTGACTGGTCATTCCCTGGTACCATAAAATACCACTTGCCTGCTTATTAAATTTTTGTTTCATTTTACTCATTCAATACTTGTAAAATTTATTTTAGTCCTACAATTTACCAGTTAAGTGCTATGGATTTGTACAGTAATGTTAATTCACAATATTATCTGTGTCCCCGATTTGCCTGTTAGTCTTTGTTACAGATTAAAGAAATGAACACTTATAAGGTTTTCTTTAATGAATATTTTATTTCAGAAATTTCTCTAATCATTTTACAAAGAAAATTCTTCGTTGGGTAACAAAAACATTTCTGAGATAAATGGTATTGGTTTCCTCCACTCCAATTTTAAATTGAACAAATAAATTCATTAATTGAATACTGAGAAGTTGACAAAAATGTCTTGTATTCTTTCCAGGTGTTACTAATTTAAACTTCATAAGAATAATTTCATCTTATCTGCAATTACAAAATTAAAATGAGTAAAAGAAATAGCATCCGTTAAAGGTGACATTATTAAAAATTAATTGTATGATCTAATAATTCTCTCCCCTTGTACTGCAAAATGTGCTAAATAAAAATAATATAATCTTTATGTGTGATACAGAACGTTCATCTCATTTCTAAGAACCTATGAGATAAAATTGGATATGTATAATTAACATGCTTCATAATTATTTCTTTTCTTTTTTCAGAGGATCTACAGTAGCACACCCAGATATGCTAAATTAGATTTATCTGTATTTATATATGTAGTAGTTTAGCCTCCAGATTTATTAAAGTCCAGCTTTTATTTATTTTACATAAAAATAAAACAAATTTTAATAACAAATAATAGAAGAATAACAATGGTTAATACATTGTGTATTGTTATGTTCAAAATATTTACTTGGAGTATAAGATATAGACATTAAAAAAAACTCCAAACAATATTAACAAATAACTTTCTTTTCAATGAACTAAAAGAAAACAGTAGTTTAACTATCATGTATGTTTTTCCTTTTTCCTTCCTTTCTTTCCAATATCCCCCACCCTACTTCCTCTTTCCGTTTGAAAAATGTCTTCCCATTTCACAATATCTATTGTGCATTTTGGTCCTTATTTGCTTTTCCAGCTATACCAGGGAGAAAATAAAGTGCTTACAAATATGAGTCTGATTTATTTCAATTATAACTGTGGTCTCAAGTTGCATTCGTTTACCTATAAATGTCTCAAGTTTATCCTTCTTTATGGCTGAGCAGTACTTCATTGTATAAATATACCACATCTTTCTTTTCTTTATTTAACAGAAGAAAGACACACATTAGAAAGAAAAAAGGCAAAAGAGACAAACAAACAACAACAGCAAATCCACAACAGTAACACTATAGGTTTACAAAACGAGCTGTTAGGAACTTGACAATGGTTGAAATATTGTGTATCATTACCTTCAACATGGTTGTTTACAATAACAGATATAGACATGTATAATTGATCTACTCATATGAGTATTAACTGAGCTTTCTCAATAACTAATACATTCAGCAGTATAGTCATTTTAGTTATCTTACATATACATATATAGAGGTTTATGTCTTTTTCCTCTTCCCTCTTCTTTCCTCCTTTTAATTTCCTAATTACTTTTGCTCTTTGAGCAGTTTCTTACCCTTACAGAGTATTTATTGTAGATTTTGGATCATATTGACTGTTTCGGTTTCTTACACTTGGGAGACAATATGGCATTTACACATGTGAGTTTAATTTATCTCACTTGTGAGTATGGTCTCATGTCATTTTCACTTACTTAAAAAAGTCTCAATGCAGTCTTTCTTGATAGCTGTGTAGTACTCCATTGTACAAAAATAGCACATCTTTTTTATCCATTCCTTGATTGATGGGCACTTGAGTTATTTCCCAGATCTGGCTATTAAAAATTGGGTTGCTATAAACATTGGTGCACAAATATCACTGTGGTATGATGTTTTCAATTCTTCTGGGAAAATGCCCAGAAGTGGGATACCTGGGTCAAATCGGCTCTCTAATCCTAGCTTCTTGAGGAATCTCCACGGGTTTCCACAGTGGTTGCACCAGTTTACACTCTCACCAACAGTGGAGAAGAGTTCCTTTTTCCCCACAGCCCCTCCAGCATTTGTTGTTGGTTCATTTTTTAATCTTGGCCATTCTTTCTGGAGTGAGATAGAATCTCAGTGTTGTTATAATTTGCATTTCCTGAATGACCATTGATGTTGAACAATGTTTCGTATATTTATTTGCCATTTATATTTCTTCCTCTGAGAAGTGTGTATTCATCTGAGATGCCCATTTTTTGATTGGGTCCTTGAATTTTAGGGGCCTGATTTCTTGTAATTCTTTATATGCTTTAGATACAAGTCCTTTGTCTGATGAACAATTGGCTAAGATATTTTCCTAGTTCATGGGTTTTCTTTTCACTCAGTTGGAGATTTCCTTTGACATGCAACAGCTATTTAGTAAGACGAGATCCTAGCTGTTGATTCTGGGAAGTGTTTGCCGTGCAGTTTGATGTTTGCTCATGAAGTCTCTGCTTACTCCTATGTCATCAAGGTTTTTTCCTACTTTGTCTTCCTGCAAGTTTAGTGTCTCTGTTTTAATACTCAAATCTTTGATCCATTTTGACTTTATTTTATTGCATGGTAATAGACATGGTTCTAGTTTTAGTTTATGGCATATAGAAAGCCAGTTTTTCCAGCACCATTTGGTAAAGAGGCTATCTTTCCTCCAATATACATGTTTGGCCCTTTTTTCAAAGATGAGGTGGGTAAGTGTGTTTGTAGTTGTGGCTGTATCTTCTATATCTTCTAATCTATTCCAATGATCTTCAGGTCTGTTTTGATTCCAGTACCATGCTGATTTTATCACAGTAGCTTTGTAATATTGTTTCAAGTTGGGGATTGTGATGCGCCTTGACATACCTTTGTTGCCCAGAATTGCCTTTGCTATTCTAGGTCTTTTCTGGTTCCAGTTGAATTTCAGGAATGGTTTCTCTAGCTCTGTGAGGTATGCACTCATTCACGATAAAAAAAAAAAACCTCCAGAAAACTGGAATAGATGGTCTATACCTCAACCTGATAAAAACCATATAACATAAACCAACACCCAACATCTTACTAAATGAAGAAAAACTGAAAACTTTCAACCTAAAATCGGGAACAAGACAAGGATGTCCATTATCACCACTCCTATGTAATATAGTTCTGGAAATACTAGCCAGAGCAATTAGTAAAGAGAAAGAAATAAAGGGAATAAGGATAGGAAAGAAAGAAGTAAAATTATCACTTTTTGCAGATGATATGATACCCTAAATAGAAGACCCCCAAAAATCCATTGAAAAACTTCTAGATGTAATAACCAAATTAAGTAATGTAGCTGCGTGCAAGGTCAACACTCAAGAATCAATAGCATTCCTGTATACAAACAACTCTCTCACTAAGAGAGAAATAAGGGAAACCACACCCTTCAGTATAACATCGAAAAAGGGAAATACTTAGGAATCAATCTAACAAAGGCGGGAAAATAACAATACAGTGAAAATTACATTATGCTGAAAATGGAAATCGAAGAGTATTTGATAAAATGGAAAGACATTCCCTGTTCATGGATAGGCAGAACAATCATCATGAAAATGGCCATTCTACCAAAATTGTTATACAGATTTAATGCAATCCGAATCAGAATTCCACTTCCATACATCACAGAGCTAGAGAAACCATTTCTTAAATTCATCTGGTTGGATTTTGTTGAAAACTTTTTCTGCATCTATTGAGGGGATCATGTTACTCTTGTCCTTGGCCCTGTTGATATGGTGTATTACATTTACTGATTTGCGTATGTTGAATCATCCCTGCATTCCAGGGATATATCCCACTGGATTATGGTGTGTAATCTTCCTGATAACTTGCTGTATTCCATTTGCCAGTATTTTATTGAGGATTTTTGCATCTATGTTCATTAGGGAGATTGGTCTGTAATATTCTTTTTTGGTTGGGTCTTTGTCTGGTTTTTGTATTAGGGTAATACTTGCTTCCAGGAATGAGTTAGGGAGACTTGCTTCTCTTTCAATTTCTTTGAAAATTTTGAGAAGTGTTGGCATTAAATCTTCCCTAAATTTCTTGTAGAATTCAGCAGTGAATCCATCAGTACCTGGGCTTTATTTGTTGGTAAGTTTCTAATTACATTTTCAATTTCATTAGCTGAGATTGGGTTATTTAACAGTTTTACATCTTCTTTACTCAACTTTGGTAATTCGTAGGTTTCTAGGAATCTCTCCATTTCTTCTGTCTTGTCGAATCTACGTGAGTAAAGGTTTTTGAAGTAGGTATTGATGATCTTCTGTATTTGCACAGGTTCGGTAGTGAGTTCACCCTTTTCATTTCTTATTTCATGAATCTTAGTGTTTTCTTTCCTCTTTTTGAAAAGGATGGTTAGGGGTTTATCAATCTTATTTACTCTTTCAAAGAACCAACTCTTCAATTCATTAATGCTTTGTATTGTATTCTTAGTTTCAATTGCAATAATTTCTGCTCTGATCTTGATAATTTCCTCCCTTCTTTGGCCTTTGGACTTGATTTGCTCTTCTTTTTCTAGAAGTTTGAGGTGCAGCATTAGGTTGTTTATGTGTGTTCTTTTCATTTTTCTGATGTGGGAGTTTAGTGCTATAAATTTTCCTCTGAGCACTGCTTTCATTATGTCCCACAGGTTCTGGTTCTTTGTATTTGAAATTCCATTGAATTGTAGATATTGCTTAATTTCTTCTTTAATTTATTCTGTGACCCACTGATTATTTAGGAGAGTATTATTTAATTTCCATGTGTTTATGGGGCTCTTGTGAGCTTTTTTCTCATTCATTTCCAATTTTATTGCACTATGGTCAGATAATAGGCATGGAATAATTTCAGTTCCTTTGCATTTACTTAAGCATGTTCTGTGGACAAATATATGATCTATTTTAGGCAATGACCCATGTGCAGCTGAGAAAAATGTGTATTCTGATACTGATGGGTGGAGCACTCGGTACACATGGATTAGCTCCATTTGTTTACAAGTTTGATTCAGTTCTGTAATTTCTTTGCTGATTTTTTGTTTGGTTGATCTGTCTCTTTGCGACAATAGGGTGTTAAGGTCCCCATTATAACTGCATTATTTTTTATTTGGTTTTTCATTTCTATTAAGAATTATCTTACATACTTGGGTGCTCCCACATTCGATGCATATATATTTATGATAGTAATCACTTCCTCTTGAAGTTTTCCCCTAACAAATATGTAGTGACCTTCTTTATCTCTTTTGATCATTCTTGGTTTGAAGTTCACAGTGTCTACAAACAAAATAGATACCCCTTATTTTTTCTGGGTTACTGTTCCTTAGAGTATTGTTTTCTATCCTTTGATTTTTAGTCTGTGAGTTTACTTTTGAGTGAAATGTGTTTTTCGTACACAGCATATTGTTGGATGTTGTTTCTTAACCCACACTGACAGTCTTTTTCTTTTTATTGGTGAGTTGAGATTATTTACATTGATTGACATAACTGATATGTACTGTCTCATCCTTGTCATGATATCTTTCATTGTGTCCAACAGGTTCTGGTTTTCTACGTTTTCTGTTTAATTGTTTGCCCTGCTTAGTGGTTTCCTTTTGTTGTTGTTGTTAGGATTGTAGCTATCTTTGTCTCTTTCTAGAGTGTCTTTCAGTACTCTTTGTAGTGTTGGTTTGGTGGCCATAAATTTCTTCAGTTGTTCTTTGTCATGGAAGTTTCTTATTTCTCCATCAATTTTTTTTTTTTTTTTTTTTTTTTTTTTTTTTTTTT
>RJWM01032559.1:0-21262 GCA_004363535.1 Dasyprocta punctata | reverse complement strand
CGCTGTCTGGTTCCTGATGATTTTTCTTTTCTTTTTTCTTTTCTTTTCTTTTTCTTTTCTTTATTTATTTAATTTTTTTTTTGAGATCTGGCTATGTAGTCCAGGCTGACCTTGAACTCACTATGTAGCCTACGCTGGCCTTGAACTTGTGGCAATCCTCCTGCCTCAGCCTCCAGAGTGCTGGGATTACAAGCGTGCACCACTCCTGGAGGTTTCTGCTTGATGACGGAAGCAGCCTGTGGGGAGCGGGGCCTCAGCAGAGGCAGAAAGACCGGGTCGGGGTTCAGGTAAGAGCTGGGCACAGCGGTACACACCTGTAATCCCAGCACAGAGTGGGGCTGGGGCAGGAGGATCACAAATTTGTGTCTTGCTTTGGCAACTTAGTGAAAGGTGGTCTTAGACAAAGAAAAAAGAAAAAGGGCGGGTGATATAACTCAGTGATAGAGCACCCTTCTGGGTTCCACCCTAGTACCACGAAACCAAACCAAACCACACCGCACGTTCAGGGGAAAGAAATA
Source organism: Dasyprocta punctata (assembly GCA_004363535.1). Taxonomy (NCBI): domain Eukaryota; kingdom Metazoa; phylum Chordata; class Mammalia; order Rodentia; family Dasyproctidae; genus Dasyprocta; species Dasyprocta punctata. The sequence goes on along the minus strand of RJWM01032559.1, from coordinate 20,744 downwards.
GCCACTTGGACTAAGGCGATGGCCGGCAGTGACAGATGTAGGCCGACCGGACAGTCACTCGGGTAGTAGAATGGGCTGGGGGTGACTGGGATGGGGGGGGATCAGAGGTCCTCAGATTCCTGCTCTGAGCCATTGAGTGAATGGTTATGCAATGGTTTAGGTGGAAGCAGAAGACAACAGATATTCAGATTTAAAAATTGTAGAATAACATTAAATTTACCATTTTAACCTATTTTATTTTATTTTATTTTAGGTACCAGGGATTGAACTCACAAACTTGCTCCTGACAGGCAGGCACCTAGGCCGCTGAGCTAAATCCCCGGCCCTATTTTTTGAGACAGGGTCTCACTATGCAGTTCAGGCTGGCCTTGGACTCACTTTGTAGTCCAGGCTGGTCTCGAACTCACAATGATCTTCCTGCCTCAGCCTCCCGAGTGCTGGGATTAAAGGCGTGCACCACCACACCTGGCTGTTTAACCTTTTTTAAAGTGAACCTCTCCACTGCATTTGTTATACAGTCAGCATTCCTGCCCATCTTCAGAATATGGTCTTTTTTTTTTTCCTGGTTATTTTACTCGTTTTTGTTTTTTATGCATCTCCTTTTTATTAGCGCATGTCCGCAGTGCACCACGATCACAGTTACCACGGGGAGTTTGTTCACGGGCGGGGCACATCTTCATTCCTTCCCAGCCGAGACTCGGTTCCCACTGGGCACGCCAACCTCCCATCCTCCTGCCCCAGTCTCTGGCAAGCGCCGTTCTCAGTGCTGTTTCTTTCGGCTGCGTCAGAGGCTTCCCGGAAGGGGCTGCCCACTATGCGAGGACGGGACCGCTTGGGCTTCAGCTTCATTTCCGGTGAACGAATGCCGCTCTGTGTTGGCTTGGCCCTTCCTAACCCGCGTGGCGGCCCCCGTGGAAATTAAAAAAGAAGATCTAAATATGAATTGCAAATAAAAGTGGTAGAAAGCTTCAGAAAGAGGCAGCTTACGGTTGTCATCTTTTGGGGAGGTACCTCCAGCAGAAGTCACATAGTTTGGACGATCCTTGGAATGAATGGAAGGCTTTTTGTTTTTCCTTTTTTTGGTAACCAAAATTGCAGTTTTAAAGTGTTTTTCAATTTCTCTCCCAGCTCACTTTCATCCCCCGATTTCTTTGCTCCTAATGGAATAATATAAACTGGTATTCTGCCGTTTGTTATTCTCCAAAGCTGTCGATTTACCCGGAACAGAACGCAGGCAAAGATGTTATTAAAATAAAACAACTTCCAATTGAGCTGCTAATAAATGCTGCAACGCACCCACATTTCGCCTATTGATTATTTCCTGCGGACAAAGGCAAACACAAGCGCGCACGCCAGCTGCCTGTGGAAATGAAAGATCTAATTAGGTGAAAACCGAATGAGCTGGAAGATCTACTGCGCTTGGCCATCCAACGATTGTTATTCATAATTGCCTCTTTGAAAAAGCCCTGCTTCTGGAGCCTTTTTTCACTTAAAAAAAAATTCCCCACAGTGCATTAAGACGAGCACGTGGTTAATAAATTCTCCCCTGTGCATTTTACCAGCTCAAGGTTGTGGACAGGAATGAGCCCTGTCAGGCTGTAAATCAGGGGTAATAGAACATGCTGGAATTGAGAATTAGCAAGCAAGAGCAGCGAGATCATTTTCCCTCCAACTCCAAGTGCTGAACGCGGGGAAAGACGTGCTCCTGGAAGATGTGAGAAGAGGTCCATAAATTCAGAGAGTGGAACTCCCCAGAACTCACCAGCTCTGTAAGTGTCTGCATTTAAAGTTTAGTGTCTGCTAAATGCACTGATACTTAGCGCTGGGAGTATATTAAAAAGTTGATATTCGTCCCGCCAGGAATGTTTTGAGTGTACTGTTTTTTAGGACACCAGGAGGAAAAGGAAAATGGAATGGTTGCCTGCAGCAGACACATGTCACATAGTCTCAATGGGTTTTCCTGTTTGAAGCCCTAAGAAAGCTGTTAACCTCTGGAGCCCTTGGTCTACTTAATTCTGTAGTGGGAATGTGAATTGTACCCATTTCATTGGTTTGTTAAAGAGGATTGAAGGAGACAATGCAGCTGATTTTAACATAGTGACTGAACACAAGGTAAACCTGAAATGGATAGTAATTCACCCCCACATCTACAGGTACCCAGGAGAAAACATGCTTTCTCCCGTTCATTTTGTTTCCTATAGCATCTTGACCTGTACCTTACACTTCTGCTGCGCATCCAAGTTTTTGTCAGAGTTAAAGGCAGTGTCAGTGTCTCAATATTTAGGTTCCTAGCAGTTCAGATGGAAATTGATAGTCATTCAACAAACAGGGCTTTGGGCAGGTCAAAGGGCAGGTGTGTGAGAGCCAGACAACCCAGTGCTCACCCTTGCTCTCCTCAGCAGCTGGAGTGGCTGACTGTATGATGATTACATGAGTTAGCACACATACAACGCTTGGGACAGGGCCTGGCACATAGTACATGCTCAATAAATAGAAACTACGATCAGACAAAATACAGCAAAATGCAACAAAGAGATCGGTTACTCTCATGGCCCTGAGAGATAATCACTGCTAAATATTTATGGAGCATGTTGTGTGGTTGACATCACACTAGGCACTAATCTATGTATCTATCTAAATATAGATCTCAGTAGCCATTTATTGAGCTTCTCATATGCTGTCAGGCACTGTGCTCGTGCGTTGCACCTACCACCCATCACCTCATGTGATTCACACAACAGTCATGTAAGGTAGGTGGCACTTCTACGCTTGGTCACTTTGAGATGAGCCGACAGATCAGTAAGATGAAGTAACTTCTTCGAGGTCCTTTAGGTGGGAAGGGACAGCTCTAAGATTCAAAGCCGGGCTGCTTTGCTAATGAAGCTCACCTTTGTGTACCCATAGGGCTGGAACTGAAGTAAGACCAGGCGGCCCCTATGAAACAGAGAAGCGTGATAAAAATCTGCTGCACCTGTGACTGTAACTCAGCTGCTTCGTGTAACATGACATCTGCCCAACTTGGTAACGGACCGAGAGAAGCAACATCGCCCCAAGAGTAACTTCTGTGCTCTCCTTCTCATTCCAGAGGTAAACCTCCCACTCCCTTTTTGTGCATGTGCTGAGCCCTCTTCAATCCCAAGACTCCACAACCACCCAGGCCTCCACTCCCAGCCCCCAATAAATCTTTTTGTCTTCTGTTTTACACAGGCAGATGCTCCTTCAAATCAGCTGTTAATGGGTCATTTTGCCCACCTCCAAACACCTCCCCCAGCGAAAACTGATAAAAGTAGTCCCACTTCTTGGTTTTCATTTGAGAGCTGCTACACCCCTATCAAACTCTCCCGTGCCCACCTGCGTTAAAGGCCTCTCTGAATCCCTCTCTCTCTCTCTCTCTCACTCTCGCTCTCGCTCTCATTTTCTCTGCACTGCTTCAGATTGAATGCCAAAAATACTCAATCACTTAGGTCTCAGGCTCTGCCTCAACACAGTGATTGGGACATTAAAGCCACACTGGCACCTCCCTAGTGCGCTGTGCTATGTATTAAACAGATATGGGGACACTCAGATGGGTTCTTCTAAGAAGGCTTTGTTGAGCACCTGCACATTCAGGCCGGACTCGACACATCTTATTACCCTGAGCTTGTGTAACACCAGAATCTCAGTGTAGATGTAGACACTTTTCTTCCGAGATCAGACAAGATTGGGCATGTTCAGTGGGGTACAGCCGTAGACAGCTTTCCTTTACTATCTGGGCCCTGTGAATCCCTAGTCCTGTATAACAATACTGTTTTGTGTTTGTTCTTGTTTCTCAAGTGCAATTTCAAGTCAAGTGAAGCAGATAAACAATGTCAATGGAAATTCTTTTGCAGACCTGACAGGATTCATCCCGACAGAAACCAGCAGATGAAAGATGCATCAATGTTTAATTTTACCTCGCATGTTAATGTAACCATGGAGCACACTTGGTCCCCAAGCAAATGAATTGTCACAAAATGAGAATCCGTGACACACAGTCTGTGTTGGATCAGCCACCCATGAGCCTGACAACATGGAGGAAGCAGGCTTCTGCAGCTGAACTTCGGGAGCAGCTGCGGTGTCGGCATATGAAAGGCTCCTTGGGAAACTCAGAGCACCGAGCTTCTAGCTTCTGGCTGGTGCTTTGCATGTTGTGTAGTGAAAATGCTTCTTGCATTGCGGGTTCTCTTTCCCTTGTGCAGGAGGAACAGAGCTGGGCTCAGAATTCTAATACCAAGTTCTGACGTTCCAAGTTCCAGTGTTTCCCTAGCCATGTGATTTTTACAAGTCAAGGCTCTTTGAGCTTTGTTCATTGCCAACTGGAGTTATGGCTAACAGTAAGTATTTTTTAATTGTGATAAAATGCACATTTATCTTTTTATCTGTGCGTGTGTGTGTGTGTGTGTGTGTGTGGTGCTGAGGATCAAACCCAAAACCTTCACACGTGCTGGGAAACCACTGTACCACTGAGGTACACCCTCAGTTCAAATTTGTCACTCAAACATTTCTAAGTGCACAAGTTCAGTATATCTAAATATAATGTACCAGTGTGCTGCCATTTGCCTAGAGAGCCATCTTGATGGTTAAATGAGAAAAAGGATGCAAAGATGCTCTGTAAAATAAGAAGTCCTTTGCTATTGTGAGCGCGACCACGCCCCTTCTTCTTGGCTTGGTTTCTCCACTGGAGACTTAGACTTTGTATTCTTTCAGTCCTAAGATTTTGTGGAAATGTTTTTTCTTACCTGGCAGAGGTTTCCATCTCGTCGGGAGGTGTTACGGTTTGTGTCTGGATGTCCTCCCAAAGCCTCATGCAGTTTTAGATGGGACTTTTTTGGAGGTAGCTGAATCCAGAGCATGTGATTGATTCATAGTGCAATGCTGGGATTGAGGTCCTGGAATGAAAGGTGTGAGTGTTACCCTTGGCGTAGGGTGGAGTAGCCTGCATACAGTATAAGGGACAGAAAAAGGCTCGTTCTCTCTGTCTCTCTTTCTCTCTCTCTTGCATTGCTTTTGTGGTCTTCTGCCACCATGAACAGCTGCCCCTCTGCCATGCCACCCTGCCTTGGAGCCAGCTGAGTATGGACTGGAACCTCCACAAAGCGTGAGCTAAATAAACCTTTCCTTCTTTAACTCCGGGTGCCAGGTATTTTGTCTCAGCAACAAGAGAAAAGTAACTGGGACAGGAGCTAAGCCTCATGCAAAAAGGCTGCATTTTCTCTCGTGGAACGTAAGCCCCTCATTTTATCACTTCTGTCGTCAGTCTGTGGAGGAAGCCGCAGGTAAAGTCTGTGTGGTTCAAGGGTGATCCTGATATCGCTCTCTATCTTTATTTGTCTATCATTTATCTCTAGATTATCCATCTATAGAGCATCTGTATCTACCCATAACTATATCCATATCTGTTTACTCATTTATTAAAAAATTTATCAAGGGCTGAGGATATAGTTCAGCGGTATGGTGCCTGCCTGGCAAGTGTAAAGTTGTGAGTTTGAGTCCTGATACCAAAATATATATATATATATATATATATATATATAAATATGTATATGTATATATACCTTTTCATTGCCAAGGGCTAGTTGAGGTCCTAGGGATATAGCAGTGAAAAAGAAAAACAAATTTCCTGCTCTTGTGGATCTTATTTTTCTATGGAAAAGGCGGAGTACAAGTAAGAAGATATAAAATAGTAAGAGATACTATAAAGGAAGAGATACTATAAAGAAAAATAGTACAAGGTAAAGAGATGGAGAGTGATGGTGGCTTATGTTTTATTTATTTATTTATTTGGGTGCCTGGGATTGAACTCATGGCCTTGCACTTGCCACTGAGCTAAATCCCCAGCCCATGGTTGCTCTTTTAATGGGGAAGTCAGGAGGGCTCTCTGAAGGGGTGACAACTTGAGGGGAGACCTGAATGAAATAAAGTGATTAGCAGGTGAAAGTCTGAAAAAAAGATGCAAACTAAATACGACACTATATTTAAAAGATTGTTCACCATGATCAAGCAGGATTCCTCCTAGAAATGCAAGGATGGTTCCAAATATGCAAACCAATACACGTGAACAACACATTGACAGAATGAAGGGCCTTAGCTGGGCTATATGGGGTTTTTAGACGTGGAGTTGTTTGAGTTCCTTATATTCAGTATCTAAAACGCCCATATAACCCAACCAAAAAGTTAGCGAGAGATCTAAATAGATAGCTTTCCAAGGAAGATGTACAAATGGCCAACAGCTGTATGAAAAAAAAATCACTAATCATTAAGGAAACACAAATCAAAACCTCAATGAGATATTGCTTCATTCTAGTAAGAATGTCTGTTTTCAAAAACACTGAAGATAATGACTGCTTTTGAGGATATGGAGAATAGTGAACATTGCTCACAGTTGGTGTGGATGTAAATTAATATAGTCACACAAAAAAGCAGTTAAAAAAAAAAACAGACTACCAGATGACACCACAGTCCCACACTGGATTTATATGTCCAAAAGAAATGCAATTAGTGTGTTGAAGAAATGTCGGCACACTGACTAAAGAGGATTCCATACTGGCAACAAAGTCTTTCCATTTTAATCAACTGAGGAAACTTAAAACAAAACAAAACAAACAAAAACAATAAAAACATGAGACAAGGTAATAAAATGCCTTAAAAAAACTCTCAAATACTCCAAAGCTGATCCATGGGGCATAGAGGGGGAGGAAATAAAAAACCACACAGGTGAATTATTGAAAATGATACAAGAGGAGATAAAGAACAGATCAATATGGTGCTCTGTAAGCTCAAAAATGTAACTGAACGGATAGTGGACTTAAAATGACCAGTAAATTTACAGAATGCACGAAATAGAAAGCTAGCCATGATAAACATAAGGATACAAGACATGAATGAACAATTTAGCAAAAGATTAAGAGTCTACGAAGAGGTAGCAACAGAAATCCAGAAGCTTAAACAATGGGCTCATGAAATCAACTGGTCACTTCAGCTGCCCATACCGATTCATTTCACTTGTCCATCTAAAAACATTTTTATTATTAATTGTTTGCAACATACAATGATTACACCCATTGTAGGGAATTGGTACACACATATAATACATTTCAATTCTTATTTCCCCTTTCCTACATCAGACTTCTATTTTGCCAGTGTTGTGGTTAATTAATCATCAGCTTGAGTGGGAATGCCCAGCTGAATTGAGTCAGTGTGGTTCTGGGCAAGGAAGACCCACTTAAGGAGCAGAATGGGAAGGGAGGGATTTTTGCTGATCTCCTTTGAAAGAGCTTGAGGCTGGTTTTCCTTAGAGAGGCTTCGGCTGTCCTTTTCCGAGGAGCTCAGATCCTCACGGTCACTAAGGATGGCTTCTGTCCTCTTCTAAGGAGCTTGGGTCTTGGCCTTGGCTGTTGAGTGTAGTCTCCAGCCTTTTAAACTCGGTCGGCTGGGACAGATGCTGAGGCCTCCAGCACCAGCCCTTGGCCTTTCCGGCGCAGACCCTTCCACCTCCTGACACAGACTTGCACCGGATGTTCCCGTGGGCTTCAGGCCCCGGACTGAACTCTTTGGATCTCTAGCACGTGGACTCATCTCTTGCATTTTTGTACACTGGATTCTGTGAGTGACTATTGTATGCTAATTTTATAAATTCCTGTGTTCTGCATTAAATCTGTCTCTTTTGTGAATACTAATAGACCCACTACCAGATTCATTTATTTATCTTGTAAGTCATGATATAGTTAAATATCATATGTACAGATTAACATATGCACCAGACTAATAGGTTAAAAAAAAATATATATATATATAAAACACTTAAGACAATGATACTAAATCAAGGTACACTTTTAGATACATTGTCCATGCTGGATAACAATAACTTTTCTTTTTTCCTAATGTTTTTATTTCACACTTTATTATATATTGAGTATTTCATGTAAGAGAAACCATGTGATATTTAAGCATGTGTGTCTGATTTACTTCACTTAAAATTACGAACTCAAGGTGCATCCATTTTTCTACAAATGACTCAAGTTTATCCTTTTGGGAAGAGTAATACTCCATTGTGTATAAATACCACATTTTCTTTATCCATTCACCCTTTGATGGACATGCAGGGTTTTTCCCAAGATGTAGCCGTTGTGTATTGTGGTGCTGTAAACATGGGTATATGTACATCATGGTGTAATGTCTCTAACTCTTTTGGGAGGATACCTAGAAGGGGAATAGCTGGGTCAAATGGAATTTCTATTTTTAGTTTTTTGAGGAATCTCCACATTGATTTCCATAGTGGTTGTATCAGTTTACACTCCCACCAACAATGAAGAAGTGTTTCTTTTTCCCCATGGCCTCACCAGCATTTCTTACTGGTTGATTTTTTGACAAAATCAATATTGAACAGGAATGGTAAGAATGGACATCCTCGTCTTGTTCTTGATTTTAGAGGGAAAGTTTTTGGCTTGTCTTATTTTAGTATGTTGGCCATTGGTTTGTCATAAATGGCTTTTATAAGAATGAGATAAAGACCGTCTCTTGAAGGTTTTTATCATGACTGGGTTCATTAGCTTAAAGTCTCCCATCATCTTTATTTAAAAAAAATGGTAGCTGGGGATATAGGTCAGTGGCACAGTGCCTGCCTGGCAAACACAAGGTCCTGAGTTTGATTCCTGGTGTGGAAAAAAAAAAGGTATATGGTCTCGGAAGTTGGCAGCTGTGACAGCAATGGAAATGTTAACTCTGGAAAGAGGGAGGTGACTGTTTTAATACTGTTTTATCCTGTGGGGAAAGAGGCTTCAGGAGCAGCCACACATGGATCTAAACCTCATGTACAAGCTGAGCCTTGGCTTTTGCATCTCAAAATGGAACCACTGCACCGTTCTCATAATGCCTTGAAAGAAAATGCGCCTGCATGCATGTGAGTGTGCACGCGTGTAGGCCTGCGCGTCTTGTGTGCGTGCATGTGTGCTGGTCATGGGGAACACAAATGCCGCAGTTGAGGAGAGTCATGATTCTCTAGGCTATGGGTAGATAGATATTAGAGATCACAAAATGCCAAGAGCGCCCTTGGAAAAGTCAGGAGGGGCCACTGCAGAGCGGCCGAGGTGATAATTCACTCCAGCTCTGTGAACTCCCTTCCCTTTCTGAGCCTTAGTTTCCTTACCGTCAAAGGGGGTTGATGGTATCTACCCTGAGTTATGTAAATCGGTGACCACAGCGCAGGGCTTAGTATTACCACTCGCTAAATGGAAGCGGCTTTATAAATAATCATTCTGTTTCCTGCTGTATCTGCGTGAGCGTGGTGTTATTTCTTCAGTTATGTCCTTTCAGTGGAATCCCACATGCATCCCCAAACAGCTGTGGAACTGGGGAGAGAAGAAAGCTGGCAACGACCCAGGTTATCAATATCTTCGTTCTTGTTTCTGAAAGGGACCAGGAGATAGCATTCTTCTTTGCTAAACGAGAGAGTCTTGAACCAGCTGGAAGATAAGGCAGAAACTTAAGAAGCTGGGTTACTTCCATGTCACCTTTACACTGATTAAGCTGACTTGGGGGATTGAAGGGATTTCTTACCGCTGCACCTTGGTGGAAAACTCCTTACCCATCTCGGGCAAAGCTGGATCTGCACAGAGCTGACCCGACCGGGCCTGCCCCAGCTAAAAATCTTGGTAAGAAATTTCCAAGAAATTTCACAGTGGTTATCTTTTTAAAGTTTTTTTCTCTCTTGTAACTTATACATGCTTCTATAATGAGTGTGTATTTCTTTTGTAACAGAAAAAATCCAACTTTATTTAAAAAAATAAAATTTTTCACAATGGCAAGGATTAGACATTAGTAGTCAAACCAACAGTTTAGAATTCCGTAGATTTATGATATTACACAATGTTAATGCTGCAAGAAACCTTAGTTATGTCCCTAATTTAAGAATTTTAAATCTTTTTTTTTTTTTTGGGTGTGTATGTGTCACAGATTCCTTTGAGGATCTTTTAGAAATGATGGTTTCTTTGCTCAAAATATACCACATACAAACCTATTGTTAGTAAAAGACTTTTAGTTTCAAGTTACATAAAGCCCTACTTAAAAGTGTCTTAAACAATGGAGAAAATGTACAGACTCACACAAGTAAATACTTTAAGGGTGTCAGGTGAAGCTTGATCCAGCCCTTGAACAATATCATAGCAACTCTAATTTCATCTGTTTCTCTGCTCTGCCTCCTATAATTCGGCTTCATCCCAAGCTGGTTCACTTGTGGGTTCCAGGGTGACTGACTGGTGGCCCTCTTCTTATGTGTCAGGTTCAGAAGGAAAGAATGTCTCTGTCTCATATTCCCAGCAAAGCCATAAGATTTGTCCTGACTGTAAAGTCTAGACACACGGATCCCTGAACCAGTCTTTCAGCTGGGAACTAGAGAGGACCAATTGCCTCACTGAGATTGCTTGCTCTGCCTTGAAGCTGATGGGAAATTGGTGTCCCGGGACCACATCATTTCCTAAATGGAAGCAGAGGACACGAATATCCCTCTACACACAACTCTGCAGGTTAGTAATTCCTAACCTAATCCAGTCTCCCAGTTTATCAATGAGTCAGAGCCCAAGAACGATATGTCATGAATGTCCAAAGTCACACATTCCACTGTCTGCCTGCTGCTTTTCTTGTTACCAAACTTGACTCTGGTGTCACATACAGTGAATCAGAAATGAACTGTAAGAATAAGCAGACCCCCAAGCTCCCTGAAGATTCAGTGCAGACGCATCTTGATGATGAGACAAGGAGGACCTTTATGTTAAGAAGAAAGACTGATCCAGATTGAAGCAGCAGCCTTGAGCTAGAAGCCACCCGAGAAAGACAACATGCGAGGAAAACAAGGAGAGTGGGAGGACCAATTCTATTATTCATGCCTGTATCTTGAAGATAATCATTGTAATTTTCCTTCTAGAAACCCTGCTTGCTCAGAGGAAACGACTGTACTCTAATAAGTACTTGTTTATGAAACTCACAGTAATTGGATTGGGATGTAAATTATTAAACTGCATGGGGGGGTGTTTAATGATTGTATTCCAGTGTGTGAGGCTGGCCTGTCCGCCGGAAAGGTAATACTCCTGGGAAGATAACTGCTTCGCTTGGAGTCAGGAGGAGGGTGCCTTTCACAGATTTCTGAAGTAGCTGTGCTGCAGAGGCCCTGCTAAATCACGTGGTCTGGCTGCCTCATTTCAGAGACAGGGAAACCGAGACCCAGGGTGTGAAGGGACCTTTTAAAGGCTGAGCGGAGATCACACTGACAAACGACTGCTCCTCTTCCCAGCCTTTGTGGTCAGACCTTGCCCTCGGTGCTGGACACGGAATTACAGGATTTAATGTTTGCCCCGCTGCGTTTCAGTCTTACTTTGGTCCTATTTCTCCCTTTTGGAATGAGAATAGTTACCTCATGCCATTGTAGCAGGTAATGTTTAACTTTTCTTTTCTTTTCTTTTTTTTTTAACAGGGACTCAGAGTTTGCCTGAAGTTTCAGAGGAGATTTTGGGCTTGGACTTTTCAGCAACACTGGAACTGTTAAAACTTGGTGTTTTGTTTTGTTTTCTTTCTTTCTTTCTTTTTTTTTTGTTGATCTTTTTGAGACCGGGTCTCACTATGCAGTTCAGGCTGCCCTTGAGCTCACTTTGTAGCCCAGGCTGGCCTCCAACTCACAGAAATCCTTCTGCCTTAGCCTCCCAAGTACTGGGAACCATTTTAGACCTAAGCCATAACAGTCTGCTTTTGGATCCCAAAAGACTCACGCACATCTCTTTGTGCAAAATGTATTTAATCTATCGCTAAGAGCCACTAGTTGGGCGTGGTCAGGTACCCCTATAGTCCTAGCATTGGGAGGCAGAAGAGGGCTACCACAAATTCGAGCCCAGCATGGTCTACAAAGTGAGTTCAAGGCCAGGCTCAACTGCATAGCAAGCCCCTGTCTCATAAAAAAAGGAAAAAAAAAAAAGAAAAGTGATATATGGGGTATGCTATGTCCCCCCGCAAGTCCTCACATACTTTTGATGGGGCTAAGTCTGGTGCTTGCTTGTGTTCGTTTGCTGTACCCACCCAGGGGTGGAGCCAACATACAATGTAAGAGAAGGCGGGTCTTCCTCTTGTTTGCTTCCTCTTCCGCCTCTCTCTCTCTCTCTCTCTCTCTCTCTCTCTCTCGCCGGTGCCGCTTGCGGCTTGCGGCTTGCAGCTTGCAGCCGCCATGAACAGCAGGCCTGCCATGCCATGCTATCTTGGAGCCAACTTATGGACTGAAACTCCCGAGAAACTGTAAGAATAAACCTTTCCTTCCCTAATTTTGGGTGTCAGGTATCTTGTCTCGGCAACGAGTAAAAAGTAACTGAGACAAGTGAAATGGCCGCCAAAGCCTCAAGTGTTTGCAAGTGACTGGATTAGGGGACATTGGAGCAGACTGTCATGCTCTTAGAAGGTGGGGTCCTGTTGGAAGAGGCGGGACACTGCAACTGTGACCCGGAAGAGTTTATCTCCTTTCCGGCTCCCCCTTCACTCTACTTCCGGGCTGCCCTGAGGTAAGTGCTTCCTTTTCTGGGGCCCTTCTGTGACGCCATTCCTGTGTCCGAGCCTGCTGAACGGGGACTGAGCCTTCTGAACTGTGAGCCAAAATACTCCTTTCTTCCGCTAAATTGTGGGTGTCCGTCACTGTCCCAGAGACGAGAAAATGACTAAAATTTCCATTTCGATTGGATTAATGAACAGAGAGAAGGTGATGACAAACGAATTCAACAGCAGGAATGGTTGGATGAGGACTTGCTGTCTCCTCCTCCTCCAGGCTGTGCTTTCTGCCAGGCTCTCCCTGAAGCTCTGGTGTCTGGCTCCCTGACAGCACGAGGCTGGCATCGTCTTCACCTCAAGCCTCACCAGGGTGAGGTAGACCTTCCCCAATATTTTCAGAAAAAATTATACACATAGTCTTTGGGGGGTTAAAATTGGGCTGACCACTTGTTTCGGGTTGAATTGGGCCCCCGCCCAGAGACGTGTTAAAGTTCTGACCCCTGCTACTTCGGGATGTTACCTTATTTGCAGACGTAAATAAGAAGTGGTAAGATCTTGCAGAGGCTGAATCCAATAGGACTGGTGTCGCTCAAAGGAGAGGGCAGAGAAGCCCCAAGCCAGAGATGCAGAGGAAAGATGATCATGTGACAGTGGAGGCAGAGATAGAAGAGATGCCACCAAAAGCCCAGGATTGCCTGAGGCTGCCAGCAGCTGGAACCCGTGAAGGAGACTCCTTTCCTAGGGCCCGTGGTGCTGCATCTCTGTTGTATAGAAGCCTGAGAAGACGCTGCTGTGTTGTTTTAAGCCATTTAGTTTGTGTGTCTTTGTTCCAGTGGCCCTAGGAAATAGCTGTAACCATTGTTGGGAGAATGGAATAAGGTGACTTGGCCAGATCTGGGGTGCATGGCCAGCACCCATCTGGCACCCTAAAGAAACACTGGGGAGTGCTTACCAGCAAAGGGGAAATGGAGGTCGTGCAGGTGAGAACTAAGGTGCTCACTCTAACTTTAATGCCCCGTTTTAGCCCTGGCATTTCTAACCTGAACCACTGCTGAAACCTCCCGAATTCCCTTCATGGGTTCCTCCTTTGTTTTCCTTCAAGCCATTTTATTCAAGATGTTAAATCATTGTTCCTCATTTATGGTTTTGATCTTGCCACTCAAATCCTCCTGGAACTCTCCAACCTCTTGGAGAAAGATCCTTTTGTTTCATCAGTCCTTAAGAGGTAATTTCAAGCTGCCACCACCCCTGTTGTTCTCCCTAGATGGAAATTCAACTGCCGTTTATTTATTTATTCTATTTTATTCATCAGTTCTGGGGATTGAACTCAGGTTTGGCTTCCATCTAAAGTCTAAATCAAACTCACTTTCTCTAGAACCTTTCCAGATATCTTCCTAGCTGCAGTTTTCAGCACCCTCTGAACCATTTCCTTTGTGTCCATGAAGGCCCCTGTCTATATTCATTTGCTAGGGCTGCTGTAACGAAAGAGACAGACTTGGTGGATTAAGCAGCAGAAATTTATTTTCTCATGGTTCTTTTTTTGTCTTTTTGAGACAGGATTTCACTATGCAGTTCAGGCTGGCCTTGTACTCACCTTGTAGCCCAGGCTGGCCTTGAACTCACAGTGATCCTCCTGCCTCAGCCTCCCAAGTGCTGGAATTACAGGCATGTACCACCAAGCCCAGCTTCTCACAATTCTGGAGGCTGAGAGTTCCATACTGAGGTGTTGACAAGTTTAGTTTCCTTTGCAGTCTCTCTTCCTATGGCTTCTTGCTGTGTCCTCGCATTACCTTCTCTCTATGCAAGCATCCCAGCAGCTCCCCTTCTTAGGGCACTAGGTATGTGGGTTAGGGCCCCTTGATGGCCACATTGAACTTAATCACCTGTTTGAAAGGCGCAGCTCCAAATATAGTCCCTTGGGGATGGCCTAGCCATGTGGTCTGTCTCATTGAACGGTAATCACTTCTTTGAAGGTCCTGCTTCCAAAAAGTAAGATTCTATTTATGTTATTGTGGATTGCGCCTTCTACATGTGAAATTTTTTTTAGGGGAGTGCAGTTCAGTGCATAAAGGCATTTCAGACTTTCATTTTATTTTATGAATGCGTGCCTTACTTTAACTGCATTAGAAGATGACAAGCTCCTCAAATGTTCCCTACTTTATCTAAGTATTTTTATCTCCCATGGTGCTTTCTTGGATTTAGTAAATGCTTTTTTAAAAATTATTAATGAATGAGTGGTATAAAAACAATTCTTGGTTAACTTCCCATTTTCCAAATTTTGGATTTAAAAAGTTACATGACACTTGATGTCAAAATCCCAGGTTATTTTTCCTCTCAACTCTTCCACTTTCTAGCTGTATGATCTTAAGCGAATCATTGAACTTTTCTGAGCCTCTGTCGGTAGAATGGGGACAGTAATGCTTTCCTGTTTCACAGGGTTGTTTATAAGTGAAATAGTGATCAAAAAATATTTGGGGGTACCTACTTTACCCTGGGCACTGTTCCAGGCACTTGGGGTCACGTGGTGAACAGTTGGGCAAGGTTTCTGTCCTTGCAATTCTTGTTGGGGCACAGGTGACTAACAAGGTCACCAGTGCAGGAAGTGATTCCAGAAAGCACTAAGTTCCCTACAGCCTCTACAGAAGCAGCAGCTGTAGAGGAGGCTAACCTCTTCCAAAGGGTGGCTCATGCCCTCTCCGAGGAGGCAGCATTGAGCCCAGATCTGAAGAGTGAGGAAGCTGTGTCCGTGTTCCCGTCGTGGGGAAGGGATGAGCACCCCCAGTGTTAGGAGGAGCGAAGACCCTGCGGTTGGGGAGAGCAGGTGTGGCTGCTCCTGTGAGCTGGCAGAGTGGACCTTTCCAACAGGAGGTTCGGACAACAGCAGAGCTTCCCAGGTATCACAGCCAGGTCCCTGAGTGGGGTCTTGTTTCCCACTCCAGCGAGGTATACTGTGGCCGGCTGCCAGTGCTGGCAGAGCATGAGGCTGAAGGCACTTGGAAAATTGGAAGTGCTGTGGGGTTTCCTGGTGGCTTCATTATTTGAAAACACGTTGCCCCCGATGAAGGGATTTGGATTCTGAATGCAGCAACCAGCTTACTGATCAAATTTTCCAAGCAGCCCTGCAGTCACTCCAGCTTAGAGCTCAGAAATGCCTGTGTCAGGCTTTTTCAAAGCAAATTGATGAGAATTAAGTAGCTGCCGCAGCAGTGATCTGAAAGCTGTCTTTTGTTGGGTCCAACTTTTCTACTGAGTCTATATACGTATTCGGTGGGGCTTTTGAGGGCTAATTGTGTGTGTGTGTGTGTGTGTGTGTGTGTGTGTTTTGCACTGCAATAGAACAGTTCACAAAGAGCCTTCTGTTCAGACACCTTAGCATTCTAGCGCCTCCCTGGGGCACCTTACACTTATTTCTTCAATGGTGAAACTGTGCCCAGATACACATAGAGGATGTTGTAACAGAGTACTGCTTCTAGAGGAAAGGATTATCTGCAGGGTCTTGGTAGTGAAACGTACTTCCTTTCAACTCGATCTCTACCCTCTGCACCCTATGAAGCACTTTGTACATTCCTCCCCCCCCCATTCTCTTCTCTTGGACACTGACTCACAGCTCGGCTGTCCTCAAGCACCAAGCGACTCTGCTGACTGTAGCTCACTCTGCGGGCTTGCCGGAAGAGGAGGTGACAGCCGTGCATGTAGCAAAGGTCACTGATGCCAGTAGAGCCGTGTGACTGTCAGAAGAGGAGCTCCTTTTGTCTGGGGAGAAGGGAGCAGCACCAGGGCAGTTTCGCAAAGTCTGAGTTTGGAAGGTAACCCGGTCTGTGCGGGCAACTCACCTGCGCTGCTGGAGGTGTGAAGGAGAACTCATCGCCTCGCTCGTTGTCTTCCCATTCTGTGCGTCTTGGTCAGACCCTCCTTCTCTCTTCCAATGCTCTGTGTCTTGTTCACACCCACCTGCTCTTTCCTTCTTGATTCACCAGATTTGAATGAGGTTCTGTTTAACTTGTGGGACGTCTAGGATTGCCTGGGAATACCAAAGGCAACAGCCCATGGTGACTGTGCTTTCCAAGACAAACGATCAGTCATGCATGGGCAGACAGAGACTGAAAGAGTCCTAGTAAGCAGGGTGTCACGGCACACACCTGTAATCCCCACACTCTGAGAGGCTGAGGCAGGAGGATCACATGTTTGACCCCAGCCCGGATAGTTTAGCAAGGCCCTGTTTCAGAAAATAAAAGGGGCTGGGGATGTTGCTCAGTGTGAAGGCTCAATCTCCAGTACCAATGGATGAAAGAATGAGTGAATAAATGAAAAAATAAAAAAGAGCCCTGTCTTCCCCAAACAAGTTAGTGTATTTTAGAATGAGATGAAATGGAGCTGGCAGGTATTTTGAAAAGAGAATGGTGGGGATTTGGAGCAGGAGATTTAAACCTCCAGGCTGAGGGGACGTCTTGCTTTGGTTTCAGAATCTGACAGCTTGTGTGGCTGGCAGTGTGTTGTGAATGTCCAAATGTCAGTGGGCCGGTGGCCATGGGGGTGGGACTGTGGTCCAGAAGGTTGGTGCTGACCTCGCTGCAGCTGCCTGCTCTCTCTGCCTCAGTGCCTCTTAGCAGTCTCTGTGCCATCCAAGTGGCCTGGAACTTGAGATTTTCAGAGGTTTGTGCCAGGAGGAGTCCAGCACCTGGATTCACTCCTGCAGGATGGTTATTCTCCTTCACCCCAACATCCTCCCCCTGCAGAACACTAGAGGGAGTACTGGTGTATGTACTGTTGCTTCTCAGGGTAACTGGAGGCCCCAGAGCCTCAACTCTGAACCCGGAGGAGATCTCTGGACCTGGAAGAAATCACCCAGAGGAAATCACCTGGAGATGTGCTTGGCCAGTTAATGAGGGAAAGCCTCCACTGACTGTAATTTACAGGAGTTCAAGAAGTTATGCAATAATACGTGTTTCACACAGCAAAATTAAATGTATTTGAAAAGAAAACTAGTGAAATCCATTCAATGTATAAGGAATTTCTTTATTAAGTACTAGCTTTTTTCTTTAAACTGAAAAGGTAATCTATGAACAGGATAAACGAACACTTCAGAGGAGAGGACATGAAATAAAAGGTAAAATCTGTCATTGAACTTCTAATCTTTTTCTCTTGAGACAGAAAATTCCAGAAATTTCTTTCTTTTTTTTTCCTCAGGAATTTCTTATGACTGTTCAAATGCATATGTCCATGAATATGAGCTCAGAAAACTCAAATGGGAGCACTAATGCACATAGTGTGTTACATCTTAAGTTTTTTAACTATAAGATTTCACATATTGATTATTGAACCAACTTAGCAGTGCAGAGCATGAAAACAAAGAGAAAAAATCATGTTCTTCCTAAAACACATCAAACTGTCTAGACATTGGTGACATTTTCAGCTTGATTCCATACAGTGGCAGTGACCTTGATACCATGGAAGTATCTGTACCATCTCTTGGGCAATTTCTCATAGCCACCCCCCATCCCCATTCTTCTCTAGCGTCTCCTCTTGGAGTTGGACCTGGCTTTGTTTACCTGTGTTTGCATCCATTGTAGAATGGGACCATTTTGCTTTTGTGTTTTGTGAGGAATTGCTTAATCCTGAGTCTTGTGAAAACACGTGGTGAGGAACAGAGTTGAGGGTGTGCGCCGTGGTGGTGGAGAGAGAGAGCTGTCTTATTTTTTAAATTAATACACTTCAGACCCTTTTCCATGACAATACACATAGAAGAATCATTTAATATGGCAAACATTCCATAGTGCGATTATGAATACTGTGCTAATTTGTGACTGTCTGGAATATAAAAGTACAAAGAGAAGCAAAAAAAAATAAAAAAATAAAAAATGACACTCGGCACTACTGGGAAATGATAATTCATTATTGAAGAATCTATCACATTTGTGCTATCACCGTGGAAGGATGTGACAAATTAATGAATCTGTCTTTTCTCTGACCTAAGCACTCCCACCACACAAATCAGCCTCGCACGCTGTTAGTCTCTTTGATGACAGCAGTGCTACAAACCCATGTGGTGCGTGGACTTGGCCGTTTTCTCTTTGGGGACCCCAGGCAGGAGCAGAGCTGCTTCCCTGAGGCCTGGATGGTGCTGGGTTTGGGGCGGGCGATGCGGGCTGTGTCAGGCTTGCTGGTGTTGCCCACGATGGCACAGGGGCTCATTTGACCTTTAATAAGTATGTCTGTTTTTTGTGGCATGAGGAACCTTCTAAATTGCAGAGTCCAGAGCAGCGACTCCTCCTGCCCAGGCCTATGGGTGGCCCTGTGCTGGGTGTTAGAGTTGGAATCACCTCCATTCAGTTGGCCATAGCTGCTGTTCTGGGTCCCCAGTGATCGGGCCCCATGACTCCCCATCTTGGTCCTCCCAAGGACCACTTCCCTTCCCTTCCCCAGGACCTAGCAACCCAAAGGTTAGTGCCGGGCACAGCGAGAGCCTCCCGAGCACTGCTCAGAGCTGCTGCTGTGCCTGGTCTGATAGGAACAGAGTGGAAGGCGGGTGAGTCCGTCAGGTCATTAAATATTTCGAACGCTACCCTGCTTGTGGGTACATAATGAGTGAAGCCTCTGCCCCGGCTTTTGCAGACACAGTTTTGTGATGGAGAGACTGGTGATGACAAGAGCAAGTGAAGTGACTATGATAAAACAAAACCCTAGGAGGCTACAGCTCAAATCCACTTCATTGGGTGGCCACTTTGGTTTCTCTGGGACAAGCGTCTCTGGCAGGACCCCAGCAGTGAGGCAAGCTGGCATCGAGAGAGGTGACAATTGTGTTGCCATCGCTGCTGGCAATGTGACCTTGAGAGGGAGGCTCGGGGGCTTGGAAGTGCCCAGCCCGGGGGTTGGTGCCTATTCTTCCTTTTTTGTCTACAGCTACAACAGATAAGTCCACTTTTCATTTTATGAAATCTGGATCTTACTGAAATTAATTTAATTGGGTGGACATGAAATAAGTTGCTTTTCCATGTCCTTCATTCTCTTAGGTAACCAGGGACCAACTGAAATAAAATCATAATTGAACTCACCGGAGATAACATTTATTAGCATATTTTTCCTTCCCAGTCTTTTTCCCATGCATGCAAATAGATGGTTGTGCTGTTATAAGATTGGAGTTATTTTGTTTTGTATGGTTTTCTGTTTCATTGCTTATACTTAATGCTATAGTGAAGCCAGTGGCTGAGTCACTAAATAACCTTCTGGGGCAAGATATTTAATATTCATGTAATATTTTATCACAGGTTTACATCAAAGTTTATTTAATTGTCCTCCTATTTTTGACACTTAGGTGATTCCCAAGTTTTTCATTTTGTTTTTTTGAGACAGAGTTTCACTATGCAGTTCAGGCTGGCTTTAAGCTCACTTTGTAGCTCAGGCTGGGCTTGAACTCACAGCAATCCTCTTGCCTCAGCCTCTCCAGCCCTGGGATTACAGGCATAAGCCACTGTACTAGGTGTCTGATTCCTGAGTTTTCACTAATATAAGTAACTGAACAATGTATAGCTAGCTGTATCTTTTCACACACCCTTCCCTTAGTATAAATAATCTCCCCTTCATAGGTATGTGTTATTGTTCACATGACAAGGTATCGTCCTCAGTGCCACCAGGAGGTTTAATTTCCCCCACAGCCTTTTTGTGACCTCTGCACTAAACGTCTTAAGTGATCTCCGAATTCCCAGAAACTATAGAAAGAATTGACAGAACAGTTAGCAGCTCTCATCTCTAGGTAGCCTCTCTGATGGATGTAGTTTCTGGATAGTGGGCAGAGTAGTCGTTATAAATAGCTCCTAAATTTTTATGTATGGTGTAAGCATCTAATAGGAGATGTAATCTTTCTTTCCTCCTCCTCCTCCTCTTCTACCTTCTCCTCCTCCCTGCCCCCTTCATTTTCTCTGATGGGCAAAAACAGATTAGTATGACCTAAGTCTCTTGTTCACAGTTGCACCCATAAACTGTGGGCCAGGGTGGGTGGCTTCTATCAAAGGAATACAGCAACTTTGAGTGCAGCCCTGTGCATAATGGGAAGGAGAAATTCCTGGAAAACAGAGACCAGACAAACAAAACTGCAGGATCTGAGTTTGTTAAGAGAGCATTCTAGGGCAGAATAAGCTGTGAGAACTTGAACCACCTCATTTTCTTCTCTAGACCCCGTGTGCTTATCATAGAAGTAGACGTTTGGCCTGACC